>JAVJIF010009998.1:0-166628 GCA_038442645.1 Agave tequilana | reverse complement strand
GACCCGCATAGCCACTTGCTATAGCGGAAGTATTGAGCACTGCACGTTTTTATTATAAGATCTGAAAATCCGTATTTTTGTGCAGGTTTAGCCTCAATCAAACTTCAGAGCCTGCAAAGACAGAACCGGACACAGAACTGACAGGAAACAGACGGGACCGCGCGCTGCTCGAAGCGCCACCGCGCGGCCCCATCTGGCCGCGTTCCGCGGCCATACGGTCGCGGCGCGCGCGCGCCCTTCGGGCCAGGGTTTGTACCCTGGCCCCCTCTTCCCTGGTGGCTATAAATACCCCTGAGGTTTCCAGTGTTGGATATACAGAGTTTAGGGTAGTTTTTCATTCCATGTTGTAGTTATCTTAGGTTGGTTAGTTCTTCTTCTTCCCCATTGTATTTTCCATTTTGTTAGATCTTATATTAGGAGAAAGAGTGATACATGAGTGGAATGCAAGAGTACTTGTAATAGAAGGTGACAAGCTATGAAAGGTGCTCTCTTTACCTCTCTTTGTTTCTATCTAATTCTTTTACACATGTAGCTAATCTTTTCTCTCATGGCACTAACTACTAACCACCAACTAGTTTTAACTTCTTTTATGATAATCCACATGAATCTAATAGCCTCGTTTTGGCCTTGCTCTTGCAAGAGCCATTGATGGCTCATGATGATGGATCTAACACTCTAA
This sequence comes from Agave tequilana, assembly GCA_038442645.1. Classification (NCBI taxonomy): domain Eukaryota; kingdom Viridiplantae; phylum Streptophyta; class Magnoliopsida; order Asparagales; family Asparagaceae; genus Agave; species Agave tequilana. The sequence goes on along the minus strand of JAVJIF010009998.1, from coordinate 165,949 downwards.
CTTCCTAACCACTAACAAGCTAACATTACTTTACTCCATGCTTACTTTTCTATAGTATTGATGGTTTAAGTGTAGCTTGAACTGTTTGTTGAGTTGAGTTGTGATGAGTTACATATGAGTTATACTTTGAAAAGCTCTTGAATCAAGGACTAGTGATTGCCAAGGATACATGTGAGGCAACTATTACTAAGAGGTTAGCATGTTGGTGGCGTCATTAATAGTTAGCAGCCATGGGCTTTCTTTCTCTTTAACTTATTTTAGATATAAAAAAACTACAAAATCATCCTTTTCTATGTTTCCCACTTCTTTGTTTTCACCGTACACTTCTCTTTCCATTCTTTTTTTCTTTTCTTTTGATTCTTAAAACTTTGAAGAACTTTTTAACAAACACGTGAATCAACCGGTAAAGCTTCTATCGCCTCCCGTCCTTGTGGATTCGACTCGTTTGAGCCTCTATGCTATAACGGAAGTATCGAGGAAGCCAAAACACACACACTTTAAATCTTGATTTCAAAACATACAATTTTTGTGCGCGGTTTTACCCCGATCAAATTTTGGCGCCGTTGCCGGGGATGGGAACGGTTTGATTTCACGTTCTTGTTAACCTTTCTTCTTTGTTTTTGGTGTGCAGGTTAAAGTTTTAGCATTGCAGAAGTCCACACTTGCTCAAGTGCGGTCAGGTAATTCTTGTATATTCTTATTTTCTACTGCTAATTTTTTTATTACCTGTACACTGTAAATAATATTAAGAATTAAAATACGGTAATTGGATGCTTTTAAAACGGTTTAGACATTTGCATTTAGGCACGCGTCAATTTTCATTCCAATATACTGTATTTTATTCTTGTGTTGTTGTGATCTTGTAGGAGGTGTACATGTTGCATTGCATATAGTTAGGACAAACATTTCAGTGATTTACTCGCTTTTTGTGTTCATCCTTATCTAATTGCACACTTGCACAATTTAACTTAAGGGTAAAACCCAATACAATATAAGGTGGGGAAATTTTACCCTCCCTTAGCCCAAAATCACCTCCCCACTCACGCAACCCAAGCCTTAATAAAAATTCTAGACGTTGGCCCCTAGGGACATCTCGGACTCATTTAGGAGATTGACCTAAGGGGGAAGTTGTTAGAAGTTGACTCTTACTAAATCGGTGCCTAAGGTTGGGGATTGAGAGGCGAAACCTCGAAGAACAGTGGTTTGGCATAATTAGGCCCGTTGCTCCGGCACGGATACCTCCCACTGATCTTGCCCCTACCTGGCCGATTAACTTGTGGTCTGCTTTCGACAATATACCGCCCGTGGACAGTCTAACCAGTTAGGAGTCGTCTAGGTCTAAGTCAACCCTAGCATAGGCTTGTTTTCTTTTTCTTTTCTTTGTTTATTTGCTTGTTTGTTTGTTTCTTTTTTGTATACTGTGATATGGATTTTAACAACAACAATTCTTTCAACCATAATATGAATCCATATTTCACTCCGACCTCGTTTGATTCGGATAACTCCAACTCGGCTATGTACAACATGAACCAATCATATATGCCGAGTTAGGATTATCCGACTCAATATGACCCTTATCCTCAACCATATGACCATAATTTTCAAAATAATTTTAACTCTTCACAGAGTTCATGGAGATTCACCTACCCCGAGTCAAATTTTCAACCATCTTATCCACAATTTTCACAATATTCGTTCCCCAATTTTGATTCATATACTTCTTTCCTAAACCACCAATTGAAGAAAAATCATCATTGGAAAGGAGTATCGATGAGTCCCTACAACAAATGCAAAATTTGCTCAATTCACAATCCTTCCCATATCAAACTCCACATACTCCTTTTCTAGAGCATCCATTGAAGAAGAATCTGAACGAGAAAAGCGTTTGGAAGTCTGTTGTGAAAGAATGCAAACATGTTGGACTCATCCTTTCCACCAAATTTTCAAGAGTCATACTCATCTTTTCCAGTCTCACCAATTCAAAATGAACAAACTCAATACTGGACTTGAGTATGGATCCCTTGCGTGAGTCCGAGCAGCACCCACTAAATCCGATGGACTCAAAATTTCACCACAATTTCCAAAATCAACTTCCATACTCATATTTCAAGAACCAATTACAAAGAGTATGGAAGACATGATTCCGAATCCAAATTCTGTTACACGGCCTATCAGTAGGTTAGATTCACTTTTGAGCGAATTGATCAATGAAAGCGAGGAAAGCTTTTCTTGTCAACCTTTGACCGATTCTTATATCCTAACTCTACTGATTGGACCCATGAGTCATGTCATTTTGGAAATCCAGCTTCAATTTCAGAACACACATTTGAACTTGCCAAATCTCTAAGTTATGAAAGTCGCCTGGACATTTTGGCAAGTTATCCCTGCCCTGAAATTGAAATTGAACCTAAATGTGATCCCGAACCTCATATTAGTAATTCCCTTTCACTTTTTGGTTCAGTAATGACTCCGGTATCTTTACCAGATTTTTTCTCTATTCCGGAGTCAACATTGAATCCTGTACCAATTCACCATGAAATGGAATCACCCACTCTCATGATCACACTTCATTATTGGGGAAAATGTGTGAATATCAATTCTTTGGTTGGACCCTATTTTGGAACCAATTTCGACTCTCATTATTGACTCTCGACTTGATCTGAGTCAACTTCCCGAGTCGGTATCGGTTTTGTTCATGTTCCATTTGAGTCCAAATCACTCATCTCTCAAAATCACACTTCATTGTTGGACAAGACTGTTGAAGAAAATGACTCAGTAATTATTTTTAAAAATTGGCCATTAGATGGGGATAAATTTTTCAATAAGACCATTCAATCAATCATCTTTTTATTGGGTCATATTAGAGAGGTCCTTGGTGGATTTCTGGATGATCCACGATATCTTGATTGGGTCGCAGCGCTTGGCCCAATCCGACCACCACCAGAGCCACCCCCTTGAGGTAATTTTCCTTCTCTCCCATTTATTTCATGTATATACACATTCACGATTCATTGAGGACAATGTGTGAGATAAGTGTGGGGAGGGTTTACTAACGTAGTTAGTTTATATTTTCTTCCTTTTACACTTCTTTTTAATAAAAAAAATCTGTTATATAACAACTTTTCTTCTTTTTTTCAAAACTTTTTGAAACAAGAGAAATAGTTTTTGATTTATTTTAATAAAATTAAGATTATCTTAGTAATTAGGAAGACCTAAAATTATGAAATTTTAAACTGAGTCAAAATAATAGATCTTGTCTAAATTATAGGATAAGAAAGTAAAATTGAAAGATAATTTGATCTTGAATTTTTTACCTTAGATTTATGCACTCCACACTTACACAATTTTGGGATTGAAACAAAGACTGAAAATGTCATAATAAATGTCTATTCAAAAAAATAATATTATGATAAATATAAACCACTTATTGAAGTTGGGTAATTATGCCTCAGGAAGCATGATTATTCACACCTAAAACGGGGACAAAAAAAAACTCCTTTAGTTTTGTGGCCTTATTACTCGAGTCCTTAAGTCCGAGGATGTTTTCTCATCTGGTGCCCTAAGACCATCTGGTTTGGGAGTCACCGGCTAAAGGCTCACTACCCGGGTAAATAAGAAAGCCTAAGAAAACTAAGAGATGAAGAAAAAAATAGAATAAAAAATATAATAAAATATATAAATAAATGACATGAAAGTTTGAGTCGATATCCCAAAAATCTTCACAGTCCACAAAGTGCATATTTTTCTAAGAGTTTTATGAAAGATCAAAGAGTCAATTCAATTTTAAATTCTTACATTTAATTATAACAAGATTTTTGCATTTTGACTTAGTTAAGAAAGAACAATTCTGGTTAACCTATGACCTTAGATCACTTATATTTTCACAAAAATAATTCAACACTTTTCTTTATTTTCAAAATGTGTTTCAAAATACTAACATTGATTTCTTTCTTTACGGATTTTGTGGGTGTAATCCGCTGAAAAACCGTCAGGAGACAAAACTCCTCCTCTAGGGGAAACTTAGAGGTTTAACGGCTTGTTGCACATGCTCAGTGCAATCGCGTCACCTACGAAAGTGGTGTAATAATTTTCTTAGTTTTTTGTTTTGCTCAGGACGAGCAAAAAGATAAGTGTGGGGGTGTGATTAGTATCTAATTTTGCATAATTTATACCACATCTTCGCATTTATTTCATATTAAATTTTGCTAATAATCCTTTGCTTGCTTGATTCTAGGTCTATGGTGTGCAATGAAGAAGAAGACCCAAATCACCATTTAATTGGTGATTAAAAGCCTATTAAAGATAGCCATTGACCTAGAGAGCTAATTCTGTAAACATCAGAGCCTGCAAAGATAGAACCGGACACAGAACAAGACAGGGAACAGACGGGCCGCGCGCTGCTCGAAGCGCCGCGCGCGTGTGGCCCCAGTCTGGCCGCGGAAACGCGGCCTAGGCCGCGTTTCCGCGGCCATACGGTCACGGCGCGCGCGCCGCTTCGGGCCAGGGTTTGTACCCTGGCCCCCCTCTTCCCTGGTGGCTATAAATACCCCCTGAGGTTCTAGTGTTGGATATACAGAGTTTAGGGTAGTTTTTCATTCCATGTTGTAGTTTAGTTTAGGTTAGGTTAGTTCTTCTTCTTCCCCATTGTATTTTCCATTTCGTTTTAGATCTTGTATTAGGAGAAAGAGTGATACATGAGTGGAATGCAAGAGTACTTGTAATAGAAGGTGACAAGTTATGAAAGGTGCTCTCTTTACCTCTCTTTGTTTTCTATCTAACTTCTTTTACACGTGTAGCTAATCTTTTCTCTCATGGCACTAACTACTAACCACCAACTAGTTTAACTTCTTTTATGATAATCCACATGAATCTAATAGCCTCGTTTGGCTTTGCTCTTGCAAGAGCCATTGATGGCTCATGATGATGGATCTAACACTCTAACTTCCTAACCACTAACAAGCTACCATTACTTTACTCCATGCTTACTTTTCTATAGTATTGATGGTTTAAGTATAGCTTGTACTTATTTATTGAGTTGGGTTGTGATGAGTTACATATGGGTCATACTTTGAAAAGCTCTTGAACCAAGGATTAGTGATTGCCAAGGATACATGTGAGGCAACTATCACTGAGAGGTTAGCATGTTGGTGGAGTCATTAGTAGTAGTAGCCATGGGGCTTTCTTTCTCTTTAACTTTATTTTAGATATAAACAAAACTACAAAAATCATCCTTTTCTATGTTTCCCACTTCTTGTTTTCACCGTACACTTCTCTTTCCATTCTTTCTTTTCTTCTTTGATTCTTTAAAACTTTGAAGAACTTTTTAACAAACACGTGAATCAACCGGTAAAGCTTCTATCGCCTCCCGTCCTTGTGGATTCGACTCGTTTTAGCCTCTATGCTATAACGGAAGTATCGAGGAAGCCAAAGCACACACACTTTAAATCTTGATTTCAAAACATACACTTTTTGCGCGGTTTTACCCCGATCATTGACCTCTCTTTCTTATGTGGTACACGTGTGTGGGGGGAGCTTAACATCTCTGTTTATACATTATATATTATGCTTTATGTGGGTTAGGGTCTAGTCATCCCTTCTCCATGTAATGCATGTATGCAGAGGGAGCTAACTTTTTGTCTATCCTCTTCATGAATGTATATCGCATATATATCTTTATTGTTTGGTTGTCTTCACCCCCTTATTAATGAATAGACAAAAAGGAGGAGAAGACTTTAGAGAGTTTTTATATGCATGTTTATATCTTTGTTTATGCATATATGGTTGTGTTTAGTTTATGCATGTCATTGAATATCTATTTGTTTATTGTTATGCATGAGTTAAGGGGGAGCTTATATGAAGCTTATCTTTAATCCATGGATATATAACTCCATGAGTTTTGTCATCATCAAGAAAGGGGAGATTATTAGCCCAAAGGTCCATCACTCTTGTTTTGATGATGATTAACTCATGTAGTTATAGTACTAATGATTTTGTGCTTATTTAGCTTTAGATATTTGATCAAGATCTTAGTCAGTATTTAGCTTCAACAAAGGATTCAAAGTCAAGTTTTGGAGCTAACATATGTAGATTAAAGAGCTCGCGCATCAAGATAGCATCTAGCACTCGGATGGAGTCAAACTCTTTGGATCGTGTTTGGATCGAGTCAGCTTGGAGAAGGAGTTCTACAAGAAGACTTCAGTTTATTTAGCTTTAGATTGTGTTTAGATCTGTGTAAGATAGTCTAGTGTTGATATGCTCAAGTTCACACACACAAGTTCATTACGTTTGGTTTTCAATTTAACTGGTTTAGGATTTCAAGTACACATATATATAGCTTTCATGAATAGATAGAATCAAAAAAAGCTTACATGGTTCAGTGTGTATTGAATTTCACCTATATACATCTATGCTTCACATATTTGGAAAAACTTATTTTGATGATTCTATTTCATGTGCTTAGAGTTTTATAATTAACAAAACTTATTTGGATTTACTGTCAAAAAAATAGATATATCTTTTATATGTCTATTAGATTTTATCCATGCACTCTATGCTTCAAAAGAGTTTAAATATCTTGTTTTTGTATTTATACAAGTTTGAGAAAAATCCGATTTTCATTTCAAAGTTTGTATTTTAGAAAATACTAATTTTGTTTTAAAGCTTAATTTCTATATCACAAAATAGTTCAAATAGTTTGTAATATATGCTGATTTTGGTCACACATATTTATTCTTCAAATATTTATAAGAATCTATTTTTGTGGAATTTATGAGATTTATGAGATTTTATAGGAGTTAAAAAGACCAAGTTTCAAGTCTTTAATCCCAGCCTGATCATTGGATCACAAGATTGTAATCTTTTCTTTTCTTTGGCTTTGTGCCTATCTCTCTTGTGTAGAGGTGATTGTGTTTGAGAGAGGAGTAGTGTACTCTAAGTATAGTGTTGTAATTCCTTAGTGGAGGTCCCTTTGTGAAAGGTCCTGTGTGAACATAGTAAAAATTCTTCTGTGTGAATGCGGGAACGTAGAGCAGTGGCTTGAACCTCGAAACATATCTTGTTGTTTGTGTTTGATCCACTATCCTCAACTCTATCTCTCTTATATCTTGCATTACTTTATATTGTATATATTCAAATGCTAGATATAGTTTCTGTATGCCCACACTTGTATTGAACCAAGAGAGCTTCATATAGCACCTCAACTCTTAATTTAGAGAAATCTTGAGGAGATAGTCCAGAGCCTTTCACTGAGAATTCGGCTACACTCTTTGGTTACACATAATGTGTTGCAATTGAGTTTTAAATTCCACATCATTTGTCCTAAATTATCTAGTACACCTATTCACCCCTGTCTAGGTGTATTTCATATATATCAAAAATTCTTTTATTAAGCTGGGTATTTGTGCCTCATAAAGTATAAGTATTCACGCCTAAAAGTGATCCATATAATAAATAAATCCTTAGTTTTGTTTGTTTGCTTGCTTGAGTCCTTAAGTCCTTGGGGTGTTTTCTCACCCAGTGTCCTAAGACCGTCTGGTTTGAGAGTCACCAGTTGAAGGCTTGTTACATGGACAGATTAGAAAGGCTAATAGAACTAAAGAATCATACCACCAAAAATATTTAAAATAAGCCATAAGAGTTAGAGTTAAAGAACCAGATGTGTGTGCTTTATATACATATTTTACATCACTTTTTATTCCTATTATTTGCCATATTTAATGCTGCATAGGTATTTTGTTAGTGTTATTTTGTAGATTTTAGGTCAAGAGCAAATTAGAAGAAAAAGAGTGAAAATTGACAAATTGGCGATATCAAATGAATAAAAGAAATGCAGAACCAGAGACCTAAAGCAGAGATGGAACATCTCAACAGAGCCTTCGCGTAAAATCAGAAATTTTACAAAAATTTGAGACTGAAATGGACTAAGAGTTCGGCTACCCAGCCGTACATTTTTGCCAAGCAGCCGTGGACCAGTCAATGAGAATGCAACTCAGAGGTCAACACGACTCAAAAAGTGGAGCACAAATACACCAAGAAGTTCGGCAAGTGGCCGAATTCTCAGCCAGCTGGTCGAACTATGGCAGTGCTTATGGACAGAATTTTCTCAGAAATTCGTGTAAATTAAGAAACCTAGGTTTTATATTCGACTAGGGTTCTTTTGCTCTCTATTTTATATAAATACCATCATGCCTCTTATAAAATATACAATTTTAATTCTCTCTTTTATTTTGAGCGAAAATCAATAAAATTCTACTGTTAGCCATTAATTCTCTAAGTACTTTCAGCAGAAAATTCATTAAGACTTCATCTTTATTGATGCTCTCTTACCTTACTTTTACTTTTCTTTTAATTGATTCTATTCCATGATCTTTTTTAATATTATAATGTGTTTTATTTTCATATTTATTAATTAATTTTCCTTAGCTAGGGGCATGATGTATGGATTGTATTGGTGACATGAGATTATATTTTGTGCAAATTCTCCTATGTGTTTATAAAGTTTAATTCTTTTAAATGTTAAGTTGTTAAATCTTGTGTTTTATTTTATAATTGGTACGCACAATTAATCAGAAGGCTAGGTTAGAGTCCAAGAGGAAATAACTTAGCAAAAACTTTTAGGATTAACAACCATGACTCGAGACGTTAAGACGTAAGAGCAGTGCAGTCAGGTAGGAATATCTATCATACTTAATGCATCTTCTGACTAGCAATCGATTAGATCGAGAGATTGTGGTTCTAGATTTAGAATATAGAATTGGTATTTTTGAGAGAAAGTACTGATTAATATAGGAAATTCTGATTGCTAGCATGAATATGATGAATTTACACAAACATAATATTTTATCTAATTACAATATCGAAATCATTACCCTAGTTCTTTTCATAATTAAATCAAACTTCTTTAGTAGTAGTTTAATCACAACATCTTCTAATTAAATTAATTATTCAAATAGAAGTAGAAAAGATTAAGTTGATACTTGAAACAACAATCTTCGAAGGAACGATACTCTACTCACTACTATATTACTTGAAAACGATTAGTTCACTTGCCATTCAAATACGCACATCATGTTTTTGGCGCCGTGTCGGCTACAGTATAATTTTCCATATCAATAATATTGATTAATATTTAGCTTTGAATTTTATTTGCAGATCTAATATAAAAAATTTTTTCTCTACAGTTTCAGGAAGTTCAACCTCAATAGAGCACATATTTCAGCCAGGTAGCCAAATTTTCAGCCTAGTAGCCGAACTCCTGTTCTGAACGGAGTTGAGTTTTTTTCAAATTTACTGTTACAAGTAGATAAGGCATTCCTGGGAGTTTAGAACTCATAAAACCTGATTCAGAGATTGACAGAACCTTCAGACACTTGCTCAAGGAGAGACGAGATCGAAAAAAAGCAATGGCGGAACAAAATGAGAGAAAAAAACTTTGAGGGATTACGATGTTCCCTCTCTTACTGGAACCAATTCATGCGTCATTGCACTGACAATTCAAGCAAACAAGTTTGAACTGAAGCCAAGGTTAATTTAGATGGTGCAACATACATGTCAATTTGGGGGGATTCCCATATGACAACCCCAATGAATACATCTCTAGTTTTCTAGAGATATGCGACACGTAAAAGATTAATGGTATGTTTCTGGAGGTAATAAAGTTGAAACTTTTTCCTTTTTCTTTGAAGGATAAAGCGAAGACATGGCTCAACTTTACCTAGAATACCATAGCAACATGGGATGAAATGGCAAATAAGTCCTCACAAATTACTTGCCTCCATCTAAAGCAGCAAAATGATTTATCACACATTGCATTTACGTTGTCACTTTACCACTTGTTAGCTAATAAATTATATTAATAAGTTGTCTTTTTCTTTGCTAAATGTAGGCCTAAATGCTCAAGGAAAGAAAAGAGAAACAAGCCCAAAAGTCCACTAAATTAATTCAGAATAAATTCGAAGTGAAGAAATCAGGGCTAAATCTTGGCATATCAAGAGGTTGAGAAAAATCCTCCCTGAATCGAGCGATTGAAGCCAGAAAATCAGAAGCTGTTTCGTTAACGGTTGAAGCAGAAACAAGAAAACTAGCAGGAGATACGAGATACCCTTCAAACAAGGAGCTCCCCCCTTTGGTGTGGCCACCTGGCCACACCAAGGCCACGGAAACGCGGCCCAAGCCGCATTTCCGCGGCACAACAGTATCAGTTGGGGGAGCGTTTGCTCCCCCATTCTTCCCGGGATTCGCCTCCTTTGGTTTTTGGCTATAAATACCTCTTTAAGCAGAGAAAAATGCAGCGAAGAGTAGGATTAAGTTTTGCATTTCTTTTCTTCGGATTTAGGCTCTTTGTTAGATAGAAAGAAAGTTGTAATCTTGCTTTTTAAGTTGTAGTCCAGTTTCAAAAACTTGTGAGAGAGAGGACTGAGAGCTTGTACTTGAAGATTGAAGTGACAGCAATACAAAAATTGAGCCAATTCCTCTTCCACTTGCAGTACAGTATGGGTTACATTTTGTCTTTGTTTTCTTCTTCTTTGTCCATGGATAACTAAACATCTTTCTGGGCTTGCTATCGAACTCTCTCTTGCTTTTCTTCTCTCTTGTTTTAAAAAAAAGACCCGATGACTCATATGAATGCCTTACTTAAAAGCCTTTTGATTGGTAGTGAAAAATGCATTTTTATCATAACATTACCATCACATTTCATATTTATTCATTTAATTCTGCACATTTATTAATATTTTGTGATTTATTGTGTGCAGGCCTCGAGTTCTTATTTTATAAGAAATAAAGCTTAATGAAGCCCAAAAGCCCATATCCAAGCCCAAGTCCAAGCCCAGGTGTAAAAGTGCAAATACCAAATGTCAAAAGTACAAATACATAAGGGCCAAAGTTGCAAATACAAAGAAGAGGGAAGGATAGACTTCTATTCAACCCTAAATGCTTGCAGGAAAGAGTTTAAAGATAAATTCGGATTCAGACTGTACATGTTTAGTATTCAGATCATAACTTTTGCTACAGATATGCAAATCCGATGATTCAAAATGCTCCAGAAAGAAGACTTGAAGCCCTACAACTCTTATGTTGATCAAACTTTCCAATTCAGTCTGTAGATAAGCCAATTTCGGCGATCAACAGGATAATAAATTGCAGGACAGATTTGATTTGAACTTCTATGGATAAGTGCCACAAGTCTGGAGATAAGATTTTTTGGGAGAGTTGTACTAGGACTCTACATCTTCCAACTCCTATAAATACCCCTGCAGATGCAACACAGAAGCGTCCAGCGAAGAGCCAAGGGCCAAAAGCTAGGGTTTAGTTTTTAGGTTAGATTTTATTTTCGTTTTTATTTTGTAAATTTTGTAACTGAGAGTGGAGGAAACTTTCATGGAGGATGGAGTCTTCGCTTGTACTGAGGTGACAGCGGTATAAGCCCGCTTATCTTCCATTGTTAATGAAATCCGTTTAAGGTTCGTTTTTGTTATTATTATGTTTTCATCTCTTGTTTATTCTTGTGTTTCTCTGTTTCTATTTTCTTTCTTCTATTTGTTCTCTAATGCCTTGTGAACAATGAGACCCAACTGCTTCGAGACTGCCTAGCCAACGAAGATCCCTTGATGGCTTATGGCGATTAACTTCCTATACGCCATACTTGCAAGTCTTCCGAGAAAAGGTAAATCATCGCAACGGTTCAAAGGTAAGCAGGATGAAGAGGTTCGTACGTGTTCTTTATTTTCTTTCTTTAGTTTTGATCCACATCTTCCACAATTCTTTTCTTCACTTCATTGTAAATACTATTCATTGTAAATACCACTGCTAATAATAAAAAGAAAAAAAAAAGGAGATAACTTGCTTAACGCTTCCATCGCAGTCCCTCCTTGAGGATCACGACCCGCATAGCCCTACTACCGCGGATTAGAATTGAGAACTTGCACATCTATTCTTAAAACTAAAATACTATATTTTGTGTGCAGGAAATCTCAGTCAACAAATTGGCGCCGTTGCCGGGGAGGGACAGTAAGTTTATCTCTAAAACAAAAATTTAATTTTTAACTAATTCTTTATTCTTTTCTGTTTGCAGGTTTGGAGAACAGGAAACAGAAACATAGCAGCAACAGTGGACATATTGCTATTCTGTGTCTCTGCCCTCGAAGGCAGAGCACCAGAACCTACTGTTTTGCCGCGGATCCGCGGCCAGAGCCGCGGAAACGCGCGGCAACAGTAGAGAACTACTGATTGATATTTTTGCAGGTTGCTGCAAATTGTAAATTCTGTTTACTGCTCTGTTTATTTTGTTCTGTGATATACCTGTAATTTGCTAATAATTCAACAGTAAGTTATTGGTTGTTAAAAATAAAAATTGATTAGACGTTTGCATATTAGGCACGTGTCTTTTCAATTATTTTATTTACTGTTGAAGAGTGCTGGAGGAGCAAGGTACGTACGCATTGCATGTAGAATAGGACTCATCTCTTGGTTGATTTTCTGCTTTGAGTGAATCTTATCTGTTTATCTTGTACACTTGCACTAATTCATCTTAAGGGCATAACCCATTAACAAGATAAGGTGGGGATTTCATCACCCTTCCTTAGCCCAAAAATCATATCCCAAGCACTCACTAACCCAAGCCTAACTAAAAAGAGTAGACGTTGGCCCTAGGGACATCTCGGACTCAATAGGAGATTATCCTAAGGGGAACAGTGCTGGAAGTTGACTCTTGCCAAATCAGTGTCTAGGAAAGGGATTGAGGGCCGAAAGCCCGAAGATTGGTGGTTATTTAATTAAGGAACGTCTTTGACGGAAAACCTCCCACCACTCTTGCCCTGACCTGGCTGATTAACTCGTGGTCAAAGTCTGCACCCGACCTCCCGTAGACGGTCTAACCAGTTAGGAGTCGTCTAGGTCATAGGTCTACCCTAACTTAGGTTAGAATTTTTTGTTTGTTTATTTGTTTGTTGTGTTTGTGTTGGTGTGATATGGCATATAATAATAATTCCAATTTTAATCCATATTACACCCCAACTATTATTCGGATATTACCAACCCGGCATACCCTAACTTTGACCAATCTAGTGTGCCAGAATGGTCTTATCCGAATGAATATAACCACACCCTCCATCTTATGACTATAATTTTCATAATAATTTCAACTCGTCACAGAGTTCATGGGGTTTCGAGTCCCCCGAGTCTAATTCTCGACCAAATTGTCCTCCATATCCATCTAGTCCACATTCTTCCCAAGATTCATATTCAGATCCACCCATTCAGAATAGAAATCCATCTATCTTGGAAATGATGAGTATGAATGAGTCCAAGCAAAAATCACCATCAATCGTAGACATGATGATGCGTGAGTCCACCGACTCACAACTTCATCACGATTACCCGTCCTATTTTCAAGTCCAATCAGAACATGATGCACCTATCGACTATGAAGGGATGCTTGCCGCCATGAATCAGGCTAGATTAGCCCATGATCATGACCTAGATTTGATGGTTGAATCTTTACGTTCTCACAGTTCGGCCATTTCCGCTTTCGTTGACCACTCGCTTAGAGCCGACGAACCAAGTTGCTTTGGACAACAAGATTCTAATTCAGTACCATCATGTGAACTTGCCGAAACTTCAAAATCTGATAACTTGGCAAGTTTTTCCTTTCATGAATTAGAACTTGAACATGAATATGATCATGATCCCCAACTTGATGATTCAGTTTTATTTCCTGATTCAATAATGACTCCAGTGTCTCCACCTGATTTCACTTTTCCCGAGTCAACATTGGATCCTATTCCAATTCATCATGAAATTGAATCACCCATTTTAGAAGATCATATTGAACTTGACCTAGATTCTCACAATCTCTTTACTTCTGAAACTGATTGTACAATTCTGACGGAAGATGTTGACCTTAGTTTTGAAGAATTGTATGGTGATGAGCTAGAATTCCTTAATATTGGAAGTAAAGAGATATCACCCATATTAGGTCACATTCCATTGTGGGAAGAAGATTGTGGACTTGAGTTTCAATTTCTTGACTTGGACTCAATTCTTGAACCTAGCCCGACTCCTGAGCCCTTATTTGATTTGAGCATCTTCCTTGAGTCGGTATTAGTTCCCGTACCTATAATGTCCAAGTCGATAATTCCATCTTTCCATACTCCATTTGGGACAAGGCGGTTGACACAATTGACTCTGAAATTTATTATGAAATTTGGAAATTTGATGGGATGGAAATTTTAAAAAATGATCACACATACATTTTAGTGGGTTATAGACGAAAAATTTCTGGTGGGTTTCACCAACTACTACATTATCTTGATTGGGTAGCAACGCTTGGCCCAATTAGACCACCACCAGAACCACCCCCTAAGGTAATTTTCTGCCTTCCCTTGTTCTTTTTCATGCATATATGCATTCATTTCATACATTGAGGACAATGCATGAGATAAGTGTGGGGGTGGGCTTTACTAACATACTAACATAGGTAGAAACTAACAAAAAAAAATTTGCTAAAAAAAAAAAAAAATTAAAAAAAATGTTATAAAAAGGAAATATTTTGACTTATTTTTTGAAAGAAATTTAAGTTAGTTTTAAGGATTAGGAAAATCATGATTAGGATTTCTAAAAACTTGGTCAAAATAAATAAATTGTTTAAATTTTAGGTATATGAGGAGAAATTGAATAAGTAGTTAGTCATGATTTTTACCTTAATGAAATTTGCATACCTAATGCATATCTAGGATTCTAAGACAAAGACCCTTGTGCCTCATAAAAAAAATGTCTTAAAAAAAAAAAAATTTCACCAATTAAGCTGATACATGTGCCTCAAGAAGCATAAGTACTCATGCCTAAAGGTGAGTAAATAAAAATAAGTCCTTAGTTTTGGGGCCTAGTTCACTCGAATTTGAGTCCGCGGGGTGTTTTCTCACTTGGTGCCCTAAAGCCGACTGGTTTGGGAGCCACCGACTTTAAGTTCGCTACATGGGTGGATTAGAAAGCCTAATAAAACTAAGAATATGAGATATGTATTAACACATCTAAGAGTCAATTAGTTAGGTATGAGGGCCTCAAGAAGCCTTGATGCTTACATGAAAGAAAATTAGATGAGTTATACATATTAAAAAAAAAAAAGGAAAAAAAAAAATTAAAGAGGCATGAGAGTCCAAGTTAAGAAATTCCTAGTCAAGTTATAAGGATGCATATGATTTTGGTAACGAAAAAGACTATATTAGAAGTTCAATTTTGACCCTTACCTAAAATGAAAACAATGAACTTTATAAAGACTAAGTTTGAAGAATGAATAAAAGTGAGGATCCTAAAACTTATAGACTACTTAGTCTCTTCAATAATAATTCAAATATTTTTCTTTTTATGGATTTTGTGGGTGCAATCCGCTGAAAACCCTCACGAGACAACACTCGTCCTCTAGGGTAACCTAGAGGTTTAACGGCTTGTTGCACATGCTAAGTGCAATCGTGATTCCTACGAAAGTGAGTTAGGTTAGATTAACTTTTCATTTCTTTTCTTTTTTTTTTTTTTTACTCGAGGACGAGCAAAAAGATAAGTGTGGGGGTGTGATTGGTAGTGAAAAATGCATTTTTATCATAACATTTACCATCACATTTTCATATTTATTCATTTAATTCTGCACATTTATTAATATTTTGTGATTTATTGTGTGCAGGCCTCGAGTTCTTATTTTTATAAGAAATAAAGCTTAATGAAGCCCAAAAGCCCATATCCAAGCCCAAGTCCAAGCCCAGGTGTAAAAGTGCAAATACCAAATGTCAAAAGTGCAAATACATAAGGGCCAAAGTTGCAAATACAAAGAAGAGGGAAGGATAGACTTCTATTCAACCCTAAATGCTTGCAGGAAAGAGTTTAAAGATAAATTCGGATTCAGACTGTACATGTTTAGTATTCAGATCATAACTTTTGCTACAGATATGCAAATCCGATGATTCAAAATGCTCCAGAAAGAAGACTGGAAGCCCTACAACTCTTATGTTGATCAAACTTTCCAATTCAGTCCGTAGATAAGCCAATTTTGGCGATCAACAGGATAATAAATTGCAGGACAGATTTGATTTGAACTTCTATGGATAAGTGCCACAAGTCTGGAGATAAGATTTTTTGGGAGAGTTGTACTAGGACTCTACATCTTCCAACTCCTATAAATACCCCTGCAGATGCAACACAGAAAGCGTCCAGCGAAGAGCCAAGGGCCAAAAGCTAGGGTTTAGTTTTTAGGTTAGATTTTATTTTCGTTTTTATTTTGTAAATTTTGTAACTGAGAGTGGAGGAAACTTTCATGGAGGATGGAGTCTTCGCTTGTACTGAGGTGACAGCGGTATAAGCCCGCTTATCTTCCATTGTTAATGAAATCCGTTTAAGGTTCGTTTTGTTATTATTTTATGTTTTCATCTCTTGTTTATTCTTGTGTTTCTCTGTTTCTATTTTCTTTCTTCTATTTGTTCTCTAATGCCTTGTGAACAATGAGACCCAACTGCTTCGAGACTGCCTAGCCAACGAAGATCCCTTGATGGCTTATGGCGATTAACTTCCTATACGCCATACTTGCAAGTTCCGAGAAAAGGTAAATCATCGCAACGGTTCAAAGGTAAGCAGGATGAAGAGGTTCGTACGTGTTTCTTTATTTTCTTTCTTTAGTTTTGATCCACATCTTCCACAATTCTTTTCTTCACTTCATTGTAAATACTATTCATTGTAAATACCACTGCTAATAATAAAAAAAAAAAAAAAAGGAGATAACTTGCTTAACGCTTCCATCGCAGTCCCTCCTTGAGGATCACGACCCGCATAGCCCTGCTACCGCGGATTAGAATTGAGAACTTGCACATCTATTCTTAAAACTAAAATACTATATTTTGTGTGCAGGAAATCTCAGTCAAACCTTTCTTTTTAAAAGTGTTCTTGAAGGCACATGAGGATGGGTTTGGATGTTGAACTGACAACTCTTTCTTGAACATCTCTTCAATCGTTTTTAATTTATTCTTGCTTCTTCGCGCTTGATTTTTTAACATTCGATTCTCCGATTTCTTGAAGAAAAAGACTCAACTCTTCTAACATCTTATGTGCTTTACTTAGAGCTTTCTAAAAGATAACTCTAAGTTTTGCAAATGATCATCTAAGGGACTTATCATTTTAAGAGAAGAATAACCAATTGAGTAGTGGGATAGTGAGCCCAGACTTTCTTTATTATTACAAACAACAACACAATTTCTAATTTTTCTAAATCACCTTCTCCAAAACCTTTTCTAAAAGTTGCAATTTTTCTTTCATTCATCTCTTTCTTTCCATTCTCTTTTTCCTAAAAAACGAACACAATTTCTTGTTTTAAAAACGAATCACCGAAAAGCTTCCATCGCATCCCTCCTTGTGGACACGACCCGTTAGCCACGAGCTACACGGTAAATTCTTGAACTCATTGGTTGTTTCTCTTTATTTTAGCAATCAATTTTTGGCGCCGTTGCCGGGGAGGGAACGGTGTAGTTGTTTTAACAAGTTTGTGTGTTTGTTTCAGGGACTTGAAGATCAAGATCTAGCATTCAAGTTTTGCCAAGAAGACTTGCAAATTCTGTGCCCCTACTCTCGAAAGTAGGAAACAGAATTTCAAGAAATTGCTTTGCAAAATTTGAAAATTTTCATTGGACTACTAAAAACTTTGTTTTGCAGGACATATTGCTCGCAAAAATTTTAGTTTTTATATGTCATATTTGTGCTAGTTTCACTATCCAACATCCCTGTTTTAAGTCAACGGTAAAATATTCGTTGAAAAGTTAAAAATTGATTAGACATTTGCATTCTAGGCACGAGTCTTTTCAATTCCTTTACTTTACTGTTGAAGAGAGCTGGAGACAAGGTATGTATGCATAGCATATAATTTAGGAAATATTCTTGGGTGATTTTGCTTTTGAATGCTACTTTTCTATATCTTGCATAATTTGCACGAATCAATTCTAAGGGCAAAACCCAAATCAAGATAAGGTGGGGGAGTCATTACCCTTCCTTAGCCCACAAACCATCTCCAAGCACGCACAACCTAAGCTTAAGTAAAATTTGATAGGCGTTGGCCTTAGGGACATCTCGAACTCATTAGGAGATTATCCTAAAGAGGGAAGGTGTTGGAAATTGACTCCTGCCAAATCAGTGTCAAGGAAGAGGATTGAGGGCCGAAAGCCCGTAGATTGGTGGTTATTTAATTAAGGAACGTCTTTGACGGAAAACCTCCCACCAATCTTGCCCTGACCTGGCTGATTAGCTTGTGGTCGAAGTCTACATTCTACCTCTAGTGGACAATCAACCAGTTAGGAGTTGTCTAGGTCGAGGTTACCTTAGACTAGGCTTGGTTGATTTCTATTGTTGACTGTTGGTTGAACTTGTTTGTGTTTGTGATTGTGTATGCAAGTGTGGTCAAGAGACCCCAATTCATCTAGGTTGACTAGAAACACATCACCACCCAAGTTTGAATCAAGACCAGATCCGGTAATGGCTCAATCCACATCACTGCAGGATAGGTTCTACCCGATTAGGACCTCACTTCCATCTTGCATTTCACTTCCATCGGTTGGTGAATACAATTTCGAGCTCAAGCCTCAATTCATCAACACACTCCCCAAGTTTCATGGTCTAGAGTCCGAAGATGCCTACTTCTTCATAAGAGAATTTGAGGAAGTATGTCTAATGATGAAAATCCCACACCTTGTAGACGACGCTATTAGGTTGAGATTTATCCCATTCGCACTTAAGGACCTAGCAAAGAAGTGGCTCTACAGCTTAGCAGCCAGTTCCATCACGTCTTGGGATGGTTTCATTAAGGTTTTCTTGAAGAAATTCTATCCTATCCATAAAACCGCTCTCATTAGGAAGATGATCATGCAATTCAAGAAAGAACCTAGTGAACTGTTCTGGAGGTACTTTGAACGCCTTAAGGACCTCCTTGTCCAATGTCCACACCATGGAATAGAGAAATGGCGACAATGCCAAATTCTCTATGACGGTTTAGACTATTCCACCAAAACCCTCTTAGAAAGTATGTGCCAAGGGGGTTTCTTGCAGAAAGATGAAGATGAAGGATGGGATTTGTATGAAAATTTGGCTGAGAAGACCTTCCAATGGGAATCTGCTAGTGAGACATCTAGGAATCCTAACTCAATCTCTTCAAAAGGAGGTCTCCATTCCATAGAATCATCCATCGCTAATGAGGCTAAGTTAGCAAACCTGGCTAGAAGACTGGAAGCTCTAGAAACGAAAGAACCAAGTCTAGTCAATCAAGTCAGCCCGAACCAATTTCCACCCCCGGGCTGCACTTACTGTCAAGCCATGAATCATGTGTTCGAGGAGTGCCCAGTGTTTCAGGCTCAGCAATCCTACCATGAACCGATGAATGCGGCCTTTTCAAGGCCGAACGATAACGCTTATGCTCCAACGTACAATCCCAGCTGGAGAAATCACCCTAGTTTCTCATGGAGCCAAAACAACAATGCCCATTCACGATCCAATCATGCTAGCCACTTCCATCATGGTAATAATTCTTCTAATCATCAACCCAACTTCTCCAATTTCCATAATAATTCTCCCAATTATTCGCCAAACTTTCTGAATTATCAACAGAACTTTCCTAATCAAGCTTCACAATCCTCCTTCCAGAATCCTCAATTAGAAAGGAGAATGACTGACTTTGAAAGAAACATGGAGAGATATATGAAAAATCAAGACTCTCTCATGCAGACCATTTAGAGGTTAAAGGTTCAAATGAGTCAACTAGCCAACCCACAGAATGAGAGACAAAAGGGTACCCTGCCTAGTCAGCCAGTCACCAATCCGAGGAATTCCCAACAAGCTCATTTGGCTGAGGATCCTTCATTCAATCAATGTCATGCTATCCATACATTGAGGTCAGGAAAGAGAGTTGATAACCAAGTGTCAACACCACCCATTCCCATTCAGCACAACCAAAATCAAGCCTCCACCTCATCTAATCCAATTTCTTCCAATTCTGACGAGTCTGAAAAAGACAAGTCAGCCAGCCAGGTGCATCAGCCTATAGTACCAGTTCCTAATAGGCTGAAAAACAATAAGCAAAATTCTCACATGGACAAGATAATCGAGATGTTTAACCAAGTGAAGATAAATGTGCCACTTCTTGATGCCATCCAACAAGTTCCTTCCTATGCTAAGTTTCTTAAGGACATGTGCACCAAGAAGAGAAAGACTAATGTTCCTAAGAAGGTCTTCTTAGCCACTAAATTTAGTAAGCTATTTTCGGGTCCTATCCCTGTTAAGTACAAAGATCCAGGTAGTCCCACCATTGCCTGCACAATAGGACAAGCCAAGATTAGTCGTGCACTTCTTGACTTGGGGGCAAGTATCAACTTGCTTCCATTATCAGTTTATCAACAACTCGGGTTGGGTGACCTTAGTCCAACTCGAGTCACCATCCAACTGGCTGACCGTTCTGTTAAAGTTCCAAAAGGGGAAATTAATGATGTCCTGATCCGGG
Source organism: Agave tequilana (assembly GCA_038442645.1). Classification (NCBI taxonomy): domain Eukaryota; kingdom Viridiplantae; phylum Streptophyta; class Magnoliopsida; order Asparagales; family Asparagaceae; genus Agave; species Agave tequilana. The sequence continues at coordinate 145,437 of JAVJIF010009998.1, read as the reverse complement.
TAGGAGAGTTCATATACCTTGTCAATTTCATAGTTCTGGAGACACAACCTGTGTCCAACTCCAATCATAGGGCTCAAACTCATGTATCCTAGGTCGACCATTCCTTAAGACTGCTAATGCCATCATCAATTATAGGAATGGGTCTATGAGGTTAACCTTTGGGGACATTACTAGAGAAGTCAATGTCTTCAATCTAGGAAAACAACCCGGCGATATCGAGGACCAAACATTTGAAGTCAACCTAATTGAGAACTTGACAAGTGAATACGGGGAAGAATTGGAATCAGAAGTGGAGATTGACTTCGAGTTAGAGTCTGACAACTTTAATCTTGATCAAGTTGTAGATTCTGCTGTGAATTGGGCCTCAAACCCTATTTCACCAACAATGGAGCCAACAGATTTGACTAGTCCCTCTAGTGAGCCTTCCTCTTCCTTAGAATTAAAAGCCCTACCTGCACATCTCAAGTACGCCTATCTAGGCGAACAAGAGACCCTTTCCGTCATCATTGCATCCCATTTAAATGACGGGGAAGAAAAAGATTTGAAAGCAATTCTAAGAAAACATAAGGAAGCCATCGGGTGGACTATGACTGATATCAAGGGATTAAGTCCAACCATCGTTCAACACCGTATCTATCTCAATGAACACGCCACACCCAAGAGAGACCCGCAGCGTAGGTTAAACCCTATAATGCAAGAGGCTGTTCATGCTAAAATCATAAAACTCTTAGATAATGGGATAATTATCCCATTTCTGATAGCCAATGGGTCAGTCCTGTCCACGCGGGTCCCAAAGAAATCTGGTTTCACCGTAGTGAAAAACGAGAACAAAGAGTTGGTTCAAACTCGACTTCCCACGAAGATCCGAGTTTGCATCGACTATAGGAAACTAAATGCTGCAACTCGTAAGGACCATTTTCCACTTCCCTTCATTGATCAAATGCTTGAACGTTTGGCGGGTCACGAGTATTACGGTTTCTTGGACAGTTACTCGGGCTATAATCAGATCCCTATCACTCCTGAGGACCAAGAAAAGACTACGTTCACATGTCCATTTGGGACATTTGCTTATCGTCGAATGCCCTTCGGCTTATGCAATGCCCCAGCAACGTTTCAACGTTGCATGTTGAGTCTTTTCTCAGATATGGTAGAACGCTTCTTAGAAATCTTCATGGATGATTTCTCCATCTACGGAGATTCATTCACTCAATGTCTCCACCATCTTGAACTCGTCCTCTAACGTTGTGCTGAGAAAAATCTGACACTGAATTAAGAGAAATGCCACTTCATGGTAAAACATGAAATTGTCTTGGGTCATGAAATCTCCAAGAAAGGAATTGAAGTGGATAGAGCTAAAATCGAGGTTATTGCTTAGCTTCCCATGCCTAAATGCGTTAAGGACATTAGATCCTTCTTAGGACACGCTGGTTTTTACCGACGATTTATCAAGGATTTTAGCAAAATTACTAGGCCCTTGACTAATCTGTTAGCTAAGGATGTGTCCTTCACTTTCGATGCTGAATGCATAGATTCTTGAGAGAAGCTTAAGAGAGAGCTTATTTCTGCACCAATCATATCTGCACCGGATTGGTCTAAGCCGTTTGAGATCATGTGCGACGCTTCTGATTTTGCCATAGGCGCTGTCCTAGGACAACGCATTGATAACAAGCAGCATGTGATCTACTACTCTAGTAGGACTTTAAATGATGCTCAAATGAACTACACTACGACCGAGAAGGAATTCTTGGCAGTAGTGTTTTCCTTAGAGAAGTTTCGTCCCTACCTACCAGGGTCCAAAAGCACCGTTTTCACCGATCATTCTGCGCTTAGGTACCTCATGATGAAGAAGGATGCCAAGGCCCGACTCATTCGTTGGATCCTCCTTCTTCAAGAATTTGATCTTGAGATTCAAGATAAGAAAGGCGTAGAAAATGTCGTTGCTGACCACCTCTCACGGATACCTATTTCTCCATGCAACGAATTACTATCAATGAGAATTTTCCTGATGAACATCTCTTAGCCATCTCTAGGGAACCTTGGTTTGCTGATATAGTGAATTACTTAGTCACAAACTAAACTCCGTCTCATTGGTCCAAAAATGATGTTTACCGGTTCTTATCCCAAGTCCGGTATTTCTTTTGGGAGGAACCTATCTTTTCAAGTACTGTTCTGACAAATTATTAGGAGATGCATTCCCGATGAGGAGGTTAGGAGTGTTCTGTCCTTTTTCACGAACTTGCATGCGGTGGACACTTTGGTCCCCGCAAGACTGCTGAAAAGGTGCTCCAAAGTGGGTTTTATTGGCCCACTCTGTTCAAGGATGCTTATGATTCTGCAAGACGTGCCCTAGATGCCAAATGGTAGGAAGGATTTCACATCGAAATATGATGCCCCTCAACCCAATTCTAGAAATAGAACTCTTTGATGTTTGGGGCATCGACTTTATGGGTCCATTTCCTAACTCATTTTGAAACCAATACATATTGGTTGCTGTGGATTACGTGTCCAAGTGGGTAGAAGCCATTCCGTGTAAAACTAATGATAACAAAGTTGTCATCAAGTTTTTGAAAGAAAACATTTTTTCTCGCTTCGGAAACCCTCGTGCTATCATCAGTGATAATGGTACCCACTTTTGCAATAGATCTTTTGAGGCCCTTATACGAAAGTATGCCATAACTCACAAGTTATCCACACCATATCATTCTCAAACCAGTGGGCAAGTTGAGGTTTCAAATAGACAAGTCAAGCTTATATTGGAGAAAACTGTGAACCAAAACCGGAAAGATTGGTCCATCAAACTTGTAGATGCTCTATGGGCCTACAGGACCACTTTCAAGACAATTCTAGGAATGTCTCCCTATAGGTTAGTCTATGGCAAACCTTGTCACTTGCCCGTTGAGTTAGAGCACCGAGCCTTATGGGCAATCAAGCAGTTAAATTTCGATTTGACTAAGGCCGGTGACCTTCGGAAACTACAAATTTCCGAATTGGATGAATTGAGAAATGAGGCCTATGAAAATGCTAGGATCACTAAAGATAGAGTCAAGATTTTTCATGACAAGCACATTTAAGAAAGACATTTGTCCCTGGATAAAAAGTCTTACTCTATAATTCTAGGTTTCATCTCTTTCCAGGGAAATTGATATCGAGATGGACTGGGCCATTCGTTGTAAAAACCGTGTTTTCACACGGTGCAGTTGAGATCAGTGACCCCAAGAATGGAAATGACTTTAAGGTAAATGGTAAACGCCTTAAACCTTTCTTGAAATCGGTGCCGGTAAATGAAACGGCAATGGGTCTTTTTGACCCAGTGTATCGGTAACTTTCCTCTTTTCCATTTTATTTCATGCACTTATACATTTCTTTCATACATTGGGGACAATGCATCAGATAAGTGTGGGGGAGGGCTCCAACATGACTGATATTAAAAAAAAAAAATTTAAAAAGGGTGGACAATATTTTGATATATTTTTGTAGGAAATTAAGTCATTTTAAGGAATAGGAGAATCATAATTAGGATTTCTTACACTTGGTCAAAATAAGATAACTTGTTTGATTTTTAGGGTCAGGAAGAAAATTTGTAAAAGTAATTTAGTCTTGATATTTACCTTGATGACATATGCACACAAAATACACTTACACACTTAGGGTTTAAAAATAGAGACTCTTATGCCTTATAAAAAAAAAGTCTAATTATTGATTAGCTAGGTGCTTTGGCCTAAGCAAGCCAGAGTATTTATGCAAAAGATAATTAGATAAGTTTGAAAAAAAAAGAAAAAATGTGTATCTTCTGATTAAGCTGGGTATTTATGCCTCATGAAGCATAGATATTACGCCTAAAAGGGGTACATCGTATAAATAAAAATCTTGATTTCGTGGCCTTATCTGCTCGAGTGTTTAAGTCCTTAGGGGTGTTTTCTCACCTGGTGCCCTAAAACTGTCCGGTTTGGGTGTCATCGACTGAATGCTCGTTACATGGGCAGATTAGAAAGCCTAATGGAATTGAGGAATAAATTTCACCAAAAATAAATAAATATAGGCATAGGAGTTAATGTTGAAAATGTAAGATCACCTAGAGGGGGGGTGAATAGGTGATGGCTAATCTAATGGTCACTTATGAACAAATAATGCGGAATTAAAACTAAGATGACCAATTAAAACTTCTTTTAATTAAACACTTATGTATAACACAAGAGTGTTGCCGAATTCCCCTTGCGAGGCTCTGGACAAGCTCCTCTAGATTCCCCTTGAATGGGTTGAGGTGCCGCGTTGGCTCTCTTGTTGAATACTAGTGTTAACAACAATCCTACGCAATTATATATCAATTAAGCACAAGGGTATATATCATGCATATATAAGATGAACACAATAAATTGAATGCAAGATATAAAATAGAGACAAAAAGAGAAAGAGGGAAGAGTAAGCAATCGCAAACACAAAGGGTTTGTTTCGAGGTTCGAGCACACTTGCTCTACATCCCCGCCTTCGACACACGAAGGGTTTCCACTATGCAAGATCCCAATGGATCTCTCCTCGGTGCCGTACACCTACAAACCCTCGGACTCCCAAGTCCCGTACACACGCAAGCCCCCTAAGCTTGCCGAGGCCGCACCTCGAACCACCAAGAGTTCACAACCGAACTCCAACCACAACGAGCACACTTGCCCGCTTCCTCAAAGTACAAAGAAAGGATCTCTTTGATGATCACAACACTTGATCACCTAAAGAGCACTCTCACTACAACACACCTATAGGAATATCTAGCAATGGAAAGCTCAAGTGTGGTGTGAGAAAATCAAGGAAAGAAAGCAATGGAGGAAAACTCAAGAATCACTTTAACACTCTCTTGATAAAAACTCTTCCTTTGATTGGAAGTATTTGCACTTAAATCTTGTGGAGAAACTCTTCTAAAAGTATCAGAAAAACTGCTCAAGAAATCTCCAAAATCTTAACCTCAAAACAATTGACAAAACCCCTTTTATAGGCTGCCAGAAAATAGAGCCGTTGGGGCTGTGTCAGTGCTGTCGGTCGACCGCCGGTCGACCGGCCAACGGTCATTTTTCTGACCGTTGCAGCCACCGGTCGACCGGCTCGGTCGACCGATAACCTGGAATGAACTGTCGGTCGACCTATCGGTCGACTGGACATTTCCAGAGAGCAAACTCTCTTGGTCGGTCGACCGACCCGGTCGACCGGCCACTGTGCTGACAACGTGCACAGGGCTGTTCACATCGGTCGACCGGTCCGGTCGACCGACATGGCCTGACAGCCAGTCTCCAGGTCTGAAAACAGGATTTAAAAATCTTTTATAAAATCCTAAAAATACATAGAAATTCTACAAAAATAGTTTTACCAATATACTTGAAAGAACAAACATGCTTGCACAAAATCAAGACATGTTATATATGTTTTGGTCTATTTTTGTAACTTGGAAATATTAGCTCAATAACCAAAATGTATTTTTCCAAAACATGTTTTTCCAAACTTGTTTTTCTAAATCTTCATCAAATACAAAAACAAGATATTTGAGTTCATTTTAAAGCATAGTGTGTATGGATATGATCCACTACACAATCAATAAGAAATATCTATGTTTTTGACATAAAGCTCTAAACTTGGTTATGGTTTGAAAAGATATATATATGATAGAAATACCAAAACCCAAAGTTTTTATATTTTGTCTCAAAGAAAATCTTTTACTAAATAAAAATTCTTTTCTAAAAAAGAAATCTTTTATGAAATCAATTAAATCAAGAGTTCTATCAAGAGTGTGTGTGTGTGATATAACTTGAGCAATCCACCAACTATCTATCCTTTACATTTTTACTAAAAACAAAAATACAAATTCTATACCTAGACCCAAGTCTTCAACTTCTTGAAGTCTTCCCTTGAAGGCTTCTCATCTTCTTGACTTGGTCCAAGCTTGATCCAAAAACTTCTTGGATCACCACATGCAAGCTCCAAATCTTGTTCTTTTATCCTTTGTAGAGCTATGCACCTACTAAGATCTTGATCATGAATCTGTCACTAATTAAACACAAGATCATTAGTAACTATAACTACATGAGTTGATCATCATCAAAACTAGGGTGAAGGGCCTTTGGGCCAACAATCTCCCCCTTTTTGATGATGACAAAACTCATGGAGTTATATATGCATGGATTAAAGTAAAGCTTCAAGGAAGCTCCCCCTTAACTCATGCATAATAAATAAGCAATAGATATTCAATGAAGCACATAAAAATGTATGCAAATGACTGCATGTAAAACAAAACAAATCTTTTATTTCTTGTGATGCATGAGTAAAAGCACAAGTATAAAAACTCAAAATCATCTCAAAATCTTTCTCTCCCTTAAGTAAGGAACAAATACTTCTCCCCCTTAAGGAAATCATGCATATAACTCAAATACTTCTCCCCCTTTTTGTCAATCATCAACAAAGGGTTCAAAGTTCAAATCATCAAACAAATTTTCTCCCCCTTTTGTCAAAAATAAGGAAATCAAGGAGGGTAAAATACAAATCAATCAATAAAATTTATATGCGATATAAATTCATGAAGAGGAAGACGTTAAGTTAGCTTCCCGACACATATACATTACATGAAAGAGGGATGACAAGCCCTAATTCACATAACGTATAATATGTCATGCATAAGAGGAGATGTGAAGCTCCCCCTACACACGTATATCATGAAAAGAAGAGTTGTCAAGCTCCTCAAATTATAATATACTCAACATGAATCTATATGTAGAAGAGATGTTAAGCTCTCCTTGCATATAGGCAATACAAATTAAAAATTTTGAAATTTTCTTATGAAAACAAAATTTTGAAATATCTTAAAATACAATATTTTCTTTTAAGGTACCAAATGTAGAACAACCAAATTTTGAATTTTGATACCAATTATGAAATATAATGCATAAGCTTGAAGATAAATAAGATTTGAAGTAAGCTTAGCATTAACAACTTTGTGCTTTAAAAAAATATAAGTCCATTTAGATACAAGCACACAACAAATCATATATATGTATGAAGAACTAATATCAATTGAAGGTGATACATACATATATGGGAAAGCAAAAATATGAGTATATACATAAGAGGTCAAATTGATACCAATTGAAAATATCCAATGATACCAATTGAAAATTAAGCTTAAGTGTATATATCATATAATCTACCACATGAAGAATTCGAACTAGTTAAATGAAAGTGTTTATGAACTAGTACGAAATCCTTCCATCAAGGAATAAGTTAAAAAGTTTTTCATGAAATATCAATGAAACACAAGGCACTAAGAAACACTCTAATCCATAAAGTCCATATTTTCAAAAATGAGTGTACTAATGTTATGTGAAACATGGCATCATGAAAATTGCAATAAAACTCAATTCCTTAAAATCATAAATTTTGAAAATACGAAAATCATCACAAATTTTAATATATGAAAATCATCAAAATTATATTTCATAGCATATGTATGTTTTGACAAGACATTAAGTATACATACATATCCCCAAAATACAATTGAGTCCTTATAAATAGATTTGCATGAAAAGCAAATGACTCAAGGGTTATCCATGTATATTTTAATGTTTTGGCAAAAGAAACTTATACATGAAATGAAATCACATGATTAAAACATAAATCCAAATGGGAATACAAGTTTAAGAATGTAATGATCATCAACACAAGGCTATACTAGTACATCTAATAGGCACAAATAAGCATTCAACCCAATCATATATAGATTTATTTGTGGTCCATAAGGTGTACAAGTATAAATCCAAGTGTTGACAAATACTAACATCTAAACTAATATTCAATACAATGTAGCATCAAAAATTTTGAAATCACAAAAGAATTCATCCATAAAAATAGGATCATGTGCATCAATTGAAGAATAGATAACTAGTTTAAATGGATTTTTGACAAACTAGTTAAAGATCCTTCATAAATATGAAATCATATGTATTTCATGAATAATACTAAATACATAAAAGTTCAAGCACTCATATTCCATAAAGCTCCAAATTATATCTTTTCTTGAAGATCGAGTGTTCAAAGGTTATGTAAATAGTATCTTCATGAAAATAGTCATTGAAGCCCAAAATGATCATAAGTCAAATTTTTAACAACAAATCATGAAAAATCATTTTTCACTAAAATCAACAATTTTCATGGTATATGTATGGTTTATACAAATCTAACAATATGCATACATATCCCAAATATTAAAAGAGTCTATTAAATGTTTGCATGAAGGCAAGAGACTCACGGGTATACATGTATATTTATTAGATTTGAATTAAACATGCATATACATGAAGTAAATCACACAAAAAATTTGCAAAAACATGTATAAAAGAGAATCATCAAAACTAGATTATACACATGCATAGAGTGGATACAAGTGAGCATGAAGTTCAATCATATATGAGTCAATTGTAATTCACTATGTGTACATGTATAGATACAAGTTTGATATATTCTACATCTAAGCATGTAAATACCACATAAAGCACACAAAATCTTAAAACATGAACATGCTATGAATATGATAAAAGTATAAAGCATGTACAAAAAATAGGAGTTTAGAAGTTGTTACCAACTACAAGGCTCCAAGTATGGTGGTCTTTTCCACCAAAATCCTTGATAGCAATGCATCCAAAAGTTTGTCCATCATGTTCATTGCATTCGCTACCAAGGCACCAATCCTCTCACGTTTTGTGAGAGCCTCCACCTATATCAAAATCAAAGGGTGGGGGTTTTGGTACCCATGTTTTCTTGGGTCCTTTGGGGTTAGCATTGTTGTAAGGAACCCAAAATCTATTATACTTAGCAAAATATAAATATGGTTTCTTATCAAAACAATATCTTGCTAGATGGCCTTTGCGGCCGCAATGTGTACAAATGTACACCTTAGCATGATGCTTATGAGTGTGATTGTGATCGTGATGTGCACCATAAGCATGAGCATGATGAGTATGTGCATGAGCATGGGGAACTTGTTTCTTTTGAAACAAAGATTCCAACTTAGAATGATTAAATGCACAAGAGTTCAAAGTTGAACTCAAATTATTCATTTTATTTTTCAAGTTCTTAATCTCATTAGTGGTAGCATGAAAGGCATGATGAGATGAAGAATCATTTTTCTTTTTCTTCTTAGCAACAAAATCTTTTCATTTTCAACAAATTTTCTTTTCAAAGTAATATTTTCTTGCAAAATATCTTCTTTTTGTTTTTCCACCAAGTCAATCTTTTCTTTCAAAGTATTGTTTCCTTCACACAAAATACTCAATTTAGAAAATAAGGAAACATTCTCATTTTTCAAATCTTCTTTTTCTTTTTCTAAACATGCAAGTTTATTTTTCAAGGAATCATTTTCTACATGCATGCAATCAAATTTCTTTTTCAAAATATTGTTATCTTTTTCTAAGCATGCAATGTTATCTCTAAAAGAGTCTTGTTCTATATGCATGCAAGCAAGTTCCTTTTTCAAATTTTTATTATTCTTTTAATCATGTCATATTTTTCAAGTATAAGATGACAAAAGGTAGTGAGCTCATCATATGACATGTTCTCATCATCGGATTCGGAATTTACCTCAAGGGGGTTATCCCCTTGGACCATAAAGCATGTGTTGGAGGTGTTGCTTCCAACGTCCGAATCGCTCCCGGCATAATATAGATCCTTTTCGCCAAGGGAGGTGATGATGTTCCAAGCTACAAAAGCCGAATCAATATTAGCAACCCTAAATAAGTAATCATCATTTAGGGTACTCTTCAAAGCATTTAGGGCTTTTGCATTACCCTCAATATACTTGCTATTGTTAATATATGAATCATTAAATGTAGCAAGATAGACATGAATGCCTAGGGCCTTGAGGAACAAAGACATCTTAACCTTCCAAATTTGGATGTTAAGAATATCAAAGGTGGGTGGTGACATGAAGTCCATGGTGAGGTGTGTGTGTACAAAAATATTGTGATTAGCCTAAAGGAGGATCTTTAACTCTTAGGTTGTTAGACCCAAATCAAGAGCACTAGCTCTGATACCAATTGTAAGATCACCTAGAGGGGGGGTGAATAGGTGATGGCTAATCTAATGGTCACTTATGAACAAATAATGCGGAATTAAAACTAAGATGACCAATTAAAACTTCTTTTAATTAAACACTTATGTATAACACAAGAGTGTTGCCGAATTCCCCTTGCGAGGCTCTGGACAAGCTCCTCTAGATTCCCCTTGAATGGGTTGAGGTGCCGCGTTGGCTCTCTTGGTTGAATACTAGTGTTAACAACAATCCTACGCAATTATATATCAATTAAGCATAAGGGTATATATCATGCATATATAAGATGAACACAATAAATTGAATGCAAGATATAAAATAGAGACAAAAAGAGAAAGAGGGAAGAGTAAGCAATCGCAAACACAAAGGGTTTGTTTCGAGGTTCGAGCACACTTGCTCTACATCCCCGCCTTCGACACACGAAGGGTTTCCACTATGCAAGATCCCAATGGATCTCTCCTCGGTGCCGTACACCTACAAACCCTCGGACTCCCAAGTCCCGTACACACGCAAGCCCCCTAAGCTTGCCGAGGCCGCACCTCGAACCACCAAGAGTTAACAACCGAACTCCAACCACAACGAGCACACTTGCCCGCTTCCTCAAAGTACAAAGAAAGGATCTCTTTGATGATCACAACACTTGATCACCTAAAGAGCACTCTCACTACAACACACCTATAGGAATATCTAGCAATGGAAAGCTCAAGTGTGGTGTGAGAAAATCAAGGAAAGAAAGCATTGGAGGAAAACTCAAGAATCACTTTAACACTCTCTTGATAAAAACTCTTCCTTTGATTGGAAGTATTTGCACTTAAATCTTGTGGAGAAACTCTTCTAAAAGTATCAGAAAAACTGCTCAAGAAATCTCCAAAATCTTAACCTCAAAACAATTGACAAAACCCCCTTTTATAGGCTGCCAGAAAATAGAGCCGTTGGGGCTGTGTCAGTGCTGTCGGTCGACCGCCGGTCGACCGGCCAACGGTCATTTTTCTGACCGTTGCAGCCACCGGTCGACCGGCTCGGTCGACCGATAACCTGGAATGAATTGTCGGTCGACCTATCGGTCGACTGGACATTTCCAGAGAGCAAACTCTCTTGGTCGGTCGACCGACCCGGTCGACCGGCCACTGTGCTGACAACGTGCACAGGGCTGTGCACATCGGTCGACCGGTCCGGTCGACCGACATGGCCTGACAGCCAGTCTCCAGGTCTGAAAACAGGATTTAAAAATCTTTTATAAAATCCTAAAAATACATAGAAATTCTACAAAAATAGTTTTACCAATATACTTGAAAGAACAAACATGCTTGCACAAAATAAAGACATGTTATATATGTTTTGGTCTATTTTTGTAACTTGGAAATATTAGCTCAATAACCAAAATGTATTTTTCCAAAACATGTTTTTCCAAACTTGTTTTTCTAAATCTTCATCAAATACAAAAATAAGATATTTGAGTTCATTTTAAAGCATAGTGTGTATGGATATGATCCACTACACAATCAATAAGAAATATCTATGTTTTTGACATAAAGCTCTAAACTTGGTTATGGTTTGAAAAGATATATATATGATAGAAATACCAAAACCCAAAGTTTTTATATTTTGTCTCAAAGAAAATCTTTTACTAAATAAAAATTCTTTTCTAAAAAAGAAATCTTTTATGAAATCAATTAAATCAAGAGTTCTATCAAGAGTGTGTGTGTGTGATATAACTTGAGCAATCCACCAACTATCTATCCTTTACATTTTTACTAAAAACAAAAATACAAATTCTATACCTAGACCCAAGTCTTCAACTTCTTGAAGTCTTCCCTTGAAGGCTTCTCATCTTCTTGACTTGGTCCAAGCTTGATCCAAAAACTCCTTGGATCACCACATGCAAGCTCCAAATCTTGTTCTTTTATCCTTTGTAGAGCTATGCACCTACTAAGATCTTGATCATGAATCTGTCACTAATTAAACACAAGATCATTAGTAACTATAACTACATGAGTTGATCATCATCAAAACTAGGGTGAAGGGCCTTTGGGCCAACAGAAAACCCTTAGTAAACTTCACAGTCACGATGGTGCATACGACTCAGGGTAAATTAATAGACTAGATGAGAAGTACAATTTGACTCCTTACTTTAATTGATGACATGTTTTTGAATAGAGACTAAGTTTAGGAATGAAAGATTTGATATTTCTATAACTTATAGATTACTTAAGCTCTCACAAATATACTTCAAATATTCTCCCCTTCAAAAAAAATTGAAGAAAAGAAAAAAATAATGCTTTTCAAAAATACTAACTTTTTTCTCTTTCTTTTTGTATTTTGTGGGTGTAATCCGCTGAAAACCCTCACGAGACAAAACTCGTCCTCTAGGGGTAACCTAGAGGTTTAACGGCTTGTTGTACATGCTCAGTGCAATCGAGTGACCTGCGAAAGTGGTCTAATAATTGATTCAAGTTAGTCTGATGTTTTGCTCGAGGGCGAGCAAAAGATAAGTGTGGGGGTGTAATTTATCACATACATTGCATTTATGTTGTCACTTTACCACACTTGTTAGCTAATAAACTATATTAATAAGTTGTCTTTTTCTTTGCTAAATGTAGGCCCAAATGCTCAAGGAAAGAAAAGAGAAACAAGCCCAAAAGCCCACCAAATTCTGAATTAATTCAGAATAAATTCGAAGTGAAGAAATCAGGGCTAAATCTTGGCATATCAAGAGGTTGAGAAAAATCCTCCCTGAATCGAGCGATTGAAGCCAGAAAATCAGAAGTTGTTTCGTCAACGGTTGAAGCAGAAACAAGAAAACCAGTAGGAGATGTGAGATACCCTTCAAACAAGGAGCTCCACCCCTTTGGTGTGGCCACCTGGCCACACCAAGGCCGCGGAAACACGGCCCAAGCCGCATTTTCGCGGCACAACAGTATCAGTTGGGGGAGCGTTTGCTCCCCAATCTTCCGGGGATTTGCCTCCTTTGGTTTTTGGCTATAAATACCTCTTTCAGCAGAGAAAAATGCAGCGAAGACTAGGATTAAGTTTTGCATTTATTTTCTTTGGATTTAGGCTCTTTGTTAGCTAGAAAGAAAGTTGTAATCTTGCTTTTTAAGTTATAGTCCAGTTTCAAAAACTTGTGAGAGAGAGGACTGAGAGCTTGTACTTGAAGATTGAAGTGACAGCAATACAAAAGTTAAGCCAATTCCTCTCCCACTTGCAGTACGGTATGGGTTACATTATGTCTTTGTTTTCTTCTTCTTTCTCCATGGATAACTAAACATCTTTCTGGGCTTGCTATCGAACTCTCTCTTGCTTTTCTTCTCTCTTGTTTTTAAAAGAAAAAGACACGATGACTTATATGAATGCCTTACCTAAAAGCCTTTCTTTTTGAAAGTGTTCTTGAAGGCACATGAAGATGGGTTGGATGTTGAACTCACAACTCTTTCATGAACATCTCTTGAATCGTTTTAATTTATTCTTGCTTCTTCGCGCTTGATTTTTTAACATTCGATTCTCCGATTTCTTAAAGAAAAAGACTCAACTATTCTAATATCTTATGTGCTTTACTTAAAGCTTTCTAAAAGACAACTCTAAGTTTTCCAAATGATCATCTATGCTACTTAACATTTTAAGAGAAGAATAACCAATTGAGTAGTGAGATAGTGAGCCCAGACTTTCTTTATTATTACAAACAACAACACAATTTCTAAGTTTTCTAAATCACCTTCTCCAAAACCTTTTCTAAAAGTTGCAATTTTTCTTTCATTCATCTCTTTCTTTCCATTCTCTTTTTCCTAAAAAATGAACACAATTCCTTGTTTTAAAAACGAATCACCAAAAAGCTTCCATCGCATCCCTCCTTGTGGACACGACCCGTTAGCCATGAGCTACACGGTAAATTCTTGAACTCATTGGTTGTTTCTCTTTATTTTAGCAATCACAAAACTCCAAGGTGATCTTACAACCTTCACCCAACTTGAACCTGAAAGCATCAATGAAGCTTGGATAAGGTATAAAGAATTGATCGGGAAAGTCCCACATCACGGACTTAGTTGACAATCTAATTTTTCTACAATGGATTGTATTCAAATACCAAGATGATAATGTACTCGGCCACGGGAGGAGCACTCATGGGCAAAGAACTTGATGAGGCATATGAGCTTCTTCAGGAGATGGCCTCAAATACCTACAAGTGGCAATCAGATCGAGCAATGCCAAGGAAGGCGGCTGGAGTATATGAGATAGACACAATCTCTGCAATACATGCATAACTTGCATTGCTAACAAAGAAACTCGTTGCAACCAATGTAAGTGTCAACCAAACTCAAAACCCCATATGATGAATTTGCTGCGGGGCAATCAACAAATGAAGGGCAAGTTGACAACTTTGGGTTCCCTTCAAATGAGCAGGCAAACTACGTGAACAACTTCCAAAGGAATAATAACACCTATTCGAACATGTACACACCAGCATGGAGAAATCATCCTAATCTAGGATGGAGTGGTAACAACAACGACAATGTTCTAAATGTGAATAACTTTTAGCAACAACAAGCAATGCCACCACCACCACAAGAGAATAATCCAAGCCTAAAAGAGACAATGCAACAGCTCGTCGCCACCACACAAACATTAATGACCACCACAGACACCAACCAGAAGAACCAAGCAGCTGCAATTCATAATCTAGAGGTGCAGATGAGTCAAATTTTTAGCCTGCTGTCCAATCGCACAGGGATCGTCACCAAGCAACACGAAAGTAAATCTCAAAGAACACGTCAAGGCAATCACGTTAAAAAGTAGAAAAGTCCTAGCACAGGACTAATTCTCCAGAGAAGAAAACCTTGTTCCAACAGACACTAGAGATGAAAGCTCAAAAAAAGAGAAGGCAGGAGATATACAAAACCAAAGTTCGGCCAGCCAGCTGAAATCTCAGACAGGTAGCCGAGCTCTAAAAGATTCTCAGGCTGTGCAAGGTCCTACAGGGAAATCAGTTATCAGGCCATATATTCCCCCACTTCCATTCCTCCAGAAACACGAGCAAAGGACTGCAGATAAACAATTTGTTCAGTTTCTAAATATGTTTAAAAAAACTACATATTAACATTTCTTTTGCACATGCCCTAGCACAGATGCCCAAGTATGCATAATTTATGAAGGAGATCCTAAGAAATAAGAGAAAACTTGAAGATCATGAAACAGTAATGTTGAATGAAGAATGCAGAGCTATTCTGCTAAACAAGCTTCCTCCAAAGCTAAAGGTTCCATGGAGTTTCACTATACCTTGAACCATAGAAAATTCTTAATTTGAAAATGCCTTATGTGATCTAGGTGCCAGTATTAACTTGATGCCTCTTTCTGTGCTCAGGACCCTGGGGCTAGGAGAATCAAAACCAACTAGCATATCACTTCAGTTGGCAGACATGTCAATCAAATACCCGAGAGGAGTAATTGACGATGTGCTAATAAAGGTGAAAAAGCTCTACTTCCCTGCAGATTTTATCATACTCGACATAGAGGAGGATAGGGAAGTACCTCTCATTTTTGGGACATTCATTTCTTACAACGGGCAATACATTAATAGATGTGCAACAAAAAAATTTAACTCTTCGTGTGCAGGATGAAGAAGTCACATTCTATGTCTTTGAGGTGATGAAATATCCCTCCAACTACAATAAATGTCATTATATTGACATAATTGAGAAGGTAACAACTGAAGTGTTTGAGAATGAGACCCTAGCATTACCACTTGAGGCATGCCTCATTCATCCATCAACCATCAATGAGGATGATTTTGAAAGAAGGGAGTGTGCGAACTACTTGGAAGCAACAACATCATTGCCTAAGTATGGGAGGCAACAGATTAAAGAGCTTGGAGTAAGTACCATACCAGCTCCATCATCCATTCTGGACGCGCCAAAATTAGAGCTCAAGGAGTTACCGCAACATCTAAGGTATGCATTTTCAGGTGAGAATTCTACACTATCAGTAATTGTTTCTTCTTCTTTAACAGGTGATGGGAAAGAGAAACTTTTGCATGCTACTAGATCACAAAACAACGATTGGTTGGACAATTGCAGATATAAAAGGTATAAGCCCCTCATTGTGTACGCACAAGATCTTAATGGAGGATAACTATAAACCTTTGATTCAGCCTCAACGTCGTTTGACTCCAGCAATAAAGAAAGTGGTAAGAAAAGAAGTGTTGAAACTTCTTGGTGCAGGTATGATCTATTCTATTTCTGATAGTAATTAGGTCAGTCATGTTCAAGTGGTTCCAAAGAAAGGAGGTATCATAGTTCTTAAAAATGATAATAATGAGCTAATCCAACTAGGACAATCACAGGCTGGAGAGTATGTATGGACTATAGGAAACTTAATATTACAACCCGTAAGGATCATTTCTCAATATCTTTCATTGACTAAATGTTAGAGAGACATACGGGCCATGCATATTATTGTTTTCTAGATGGGTATTTAGGGTATAACCAAATTGCCATAGCACCTAAAGATCAAGAAAAGACAACTTTCACATGTCCTTATGGTACATTCGCTTAAGGAGAATGCCTTTTGGTTTATACAATGCACCAGCTACATTTCAAAAGTGCATGATGCCTATATTTCACGATATGGTTGAGCAAATTATAGAAGTATTCATGGATGATTTTCAGTTTCTGGCCCTTCTTTTTATACATGCCTACATAACTTCAATCTAGTTTTGCAGAGATGCGAAGATACAAATTTGGTCATCAATTGGGATAAATGTCATTTTATGAAAAAGGAAAGAATTGTGCTTGGACATCGTATATCTGAAAAAGGAATTGAGGTGGATCGTGCAAAGACTGAAATCATCAAAAAGCTACCATATCCAATAAATGTGAGAGGTGTAAGAAGCTTCCTAGGGCATGCATGATTTTATCGATGATTTATTAGGGACTTCTCTAAAAATTGAAAAACTTTTGTACAATTTATAAATGAAAGGTGCAACATTTAAATTTTTCAATAATTGTTTGCAGGTGTTCTAGTTATTAAAGGGGAAGTTGATCACTGCACCAATCATAGTCGTACCAGATTAGAGTCTACCCTTTGAAGTAATGTGCGATGCTAGTGATTACGCACTAGGAGCTGTATTGGGATAAAGACAGAACAAGATTTGTCAAGTAGTGTACTACGCAAGCAAGACATTAAATGAAGCACAACAAAATTACACAACAATGGAGAAAGAATTGCTTGTTGTGGTATTTACTTTTGATAAATTCTATTTTTTATCTGATTGGATCCAAAATTATTGTATTTACATATCATTCTGCCCTCAAGTATTTGCTTGCAAAGAAAGAGGCCAAACCAATGTTGATAAGATGGGTCTTGCTTCTCGAAGAGTTTGATTTGAAAATTCGAGACAAGAAGGGGGTGGAGAATCTTGTGGCAGACTATGTTTCCTGTATTGAGCAAGAAGAGGAGGACTCCAACGAATTACCCATTGACGATGCTTTCCCTGATGAATATTTGTTAAGTATCACTGCCAATTTACCACCTTGGTATGCTCCCTTCGCAAATTTCTTAGCATGTATTGTTTTTCCTGCTGATCTTTCATTACAAGGCAAGAAAAAGTTCCTACCAGATGTTAAATACTACCAGTGGGATGATCCAATTCTCTACAAATACTGTGCAGATCAAATTGTGCGAAGGCGTGTGTCCAAGAACGAAATGGAAGCATTCTGCATCATTGCCACGCTAGAGATGTGGGAGGTCATTTTGGTGCAACCAAGACAGTAGCAAAGGTATTACAATCAGAATTTTATTGACCTATGCTATTTAAGGATGCTTATACTTATGTAAAAGCATGTGGTGCATGTCAGAAGATAAGAAATATTTTTAGGCGTAACGAGATGCCTCTCAACAACATCCTTGAAGTTGAGTTGTTTGATGTGTAGGGTTTAGATTTCATGGGCCCCTTTCCATCCTCGTTCTCCAATCAGTATATCCTAGTGGCAGTTGATTATGTTTCAAAATGTGTAGAAGCCGTTGCTTTACCTTCCAATGATGCACGAGTAGTGATACAATTCCTAAAGAAGAACATCTTTATACGGTATGGAACACCAAGGGCGATCATTAATGATGGTGGGAAGCACTTTGTAATCACCAATTCAAGACTCTTTTGCTTAAATATGGAGTAAAGCACCATGTGGCAGCACCATATCACCCTCAAACAAGTGGCCAAGTGAAAGTTTCCAATAGAAAACTAAAGCACATCTTGGAGAAAACGGTTAACATGTCTCGACGTGACTAGTCAGTGAAGCCCGATGATGCTTTATGGGCATACTGGACTACGTTCAAGACACCAATTGTAATGTCCCCTATCGAATGGTTTATGATAAGGCATGTCACCTTCCAGTTGAGTTAGCATACAAGGCTTATTGGGCAATGCAATTACTCAATTTTGATATGCAAGTGGCGGGAGAGGAAAGGATGTTGCAAATCAATGAGATGGAAGAATTTCACAACAATGGTAATGAGAATGCAAGGATCTACAAGGAGCGACCAAACAATGACATGACAAGCTATGTCAAGAGATTTCAATAAGGGGCAAAAAGTACTACTCTTCAATTCTCGCCTCCATCTATTTCCAAGCAAGTTACGCTCAAGATGGTCGGGTCCTTTTGAGATAACTCAAGCACATGGGGCGATTGAAATTCATAGCTTGATGAAGAGGATGTTCAAGGTAAATGGCCAACGACTCAAACAATACATGGAAGGCTACTTCACCAAACACAATGTTTCCTTCCTCCTTAATGAGGCACCTTAAACGTGTAGCAGGAAGTCTTGCTAATGACTATAACTTAAAGCGCTTCTTAGGAGGCAACCCAAGTTTTCTAACTTCTTTTATTATTTTTCTATTTTTAATTTTCTTTAATACTAACTTGTGTCTTCTGTATGTCATGTAACCCCCTTTGTAGACTGATCCAATACTCCCAGATGAATCACAAAATTACCACAAACATGAGCACTAGAAGACAGAGCATCAAAGGACTAGAAGTTCAGCCCAGTAGCTGAATTCTCGGCCAGCTAGCCAACCTCTGGTAGGTGTTTGATTAGGAATCTTTCAAGTGTACACTTTTCAAATTATCTGTTTTTCTAGATCTGTCTCTAAGATATGTGGTTTTCAAAATTGAATAGTTTTGTGATAAACAAAGATATTGATTTAAATATGGATTTCTTGTTTGAATTTGAAAATTTTGGGGTAATTCTCAATCCTGATTTTGTGCATGGGGATATAGCACAATTTATGGGGGTAGTGGGTCAATTTTTCTTTTTGAATTTTTTTTTGAAATCTTTCCTTAATTTTTTTTACTTTATCCTTTCTTTGTTTTTATGTTCTTTATTTCATCCGCTTTAAAATTTTCAAAAAATTTTCAAATTCAAATTTAAAAACTCCCTTATCTTTGCCCAAGAGTATTTAGTTTCCAAGATCTTCTAGGATTCAAAATTTGAAAATTTAAATGAAGGGTAGTTTTGGGAAAAGGGTATATACATCTTATAAATAAACTACAACCTTCTTTGTTTCTCACAAATCCGAGTCAACCTCTCAAAACCAGAGCATTTACAGCCAGGAGAAGGAGTTCCAAAGAGCTCAACAACCAGATCCGCGAAGTTTGAGACAGGAGTTCGGCCAGGCTACCGCATTATCGGCCTGGTAGCCAAACTTTGGCATAGTCTCTACCCTAAATTCTTCAGGGACAGTAAGTGTTCTGTTTTTTGTCTTTTATAGTTCTCAGTTTTTCAAGTTCATCATGTCTAAGATTTTTGTTTAGAAAAAGTTTTCCTTGTATTCAAAGCATTTGGGATATATTTTCTGGATCAAATAAGGGCTAGGAATTGGGAGTATCGTTGCATGCTAAAACATATGAATTTTATATTCCTGCTCTAGTACAAGAGTTTTATGATGGATTTTCAGAAAATAATTTTTATAGAAATCAAGGAATAATTGAAGTAAATTGGAGGGGGAGATGAAAATCTTGCATTTACAAACTATTTTCAAACTAACGGGTATTCCTGCTGTGGAAAGAGGGACTCAAGAACTAGAGAGCCTAGGAAACTACATTCATTTAATAGGAGAACATTGCAAGGTACCTCAGGGGGGTGGCATTAGCACTAAAATAATATATAGGAATGTGTATGCATTATGTAGATGGTTAAATCATAATATCTTGGGTGTATCACATGTTTCATACTTTTACAATCAAGTTTTACATATTGTCTACATTTTGATGACTAAGAAAAAAGATTTTTGCATGTGCTACACACTATTGGACACCATTGCTAGCGCTGAAGATAAATGAAAGACCTTTATGCTACTGCCCATTCTTGTCACACAAATTTGCAAGGAATGGATGCTTGAAGATGAATTTAATTATGCTATGAAAGATAAAATTAGTATTCAAGCTGAAACTATTTCTTCATCATGTAATGCTTCAGTGCAAATTGATTAGGTATCTTCTATACTACAAGAACATGTCCTAGTTGCATCATCTCATCAAATGAATCAAAAGAGGAGGATGATGAATTCTTTAATCAACAACCACCTGAAGATAATCATGCATTCATGCATTTAATTTTGGAGGGCATAAACAGAACATATAAGTTGATAAAGGGGGCAGAAGAAGAAGGAAACTGAAGAGTCGCGTTTTAGAGGACACGTTATGAAGGAGGTAGTAGTAGCAAGGGAAAGAGAGGGAGGCGTGTTTAAGGGGGGTTGTATAGGAGGATTTTCTTTTTGTTTCTTTTTCTTTTTTTTTCTTTGAAAAAAAAGGATTTTTGTGGTAAGTTGACCTAGTTGTAAGGGATTTAGGAACTATAAAACTTGAATTGGATAAGGAATATCAATTTGGTGGAATTTTAAAGTCTTTGAGTACAGATGAAAAATTTTAAAATATTATTGCTATCTAGAATTTGTCCATGTGAATATACATCTTATCTACACTTACACATTGGTTTAAACTTGGGATAATGAGAATTACTTAATACTTAAAAAAAAAAGAAGAAAAATTTAATTATTGATTAGGTAGATACTTTCACAAGAAGCCTTCGTATTTATGGGAAAGATAGTTAGGTAAATTGAAAAAAAAATTATATATATATATATATTAACAAGTTTAATGATCAATTAGTTCGGTATCTTGACCTCAAGAAGCCTCGATATTTACATGAAAGAGAATTAGATTAGTTATATATATTAAAAAAAGAAGTGCTTAAAGGGCAACAAAATGGTATTACTTTGAAACTTCTATAAAGAAAATAAAAAAATATTTGAAGTATGTAAGTTTTAATCAAAATCCTAAGTTAACAGCTATATACATTCACGAAGATGCATAGGATCAGATAACTAAGGAAGGATTGTGCTATAGGCCAAGATTTGGAAATCTCTATAGAATAAATGATAGAATTCTTGATAAGAGATTGAATTTGATAATGAAAGTTTATGGTAACTAGAGAACTTGTACATTAGTGATGTTTACCACTTAAAAAATATTTTGTCTTTCTTTATTTTTCTCTTTCTTGTTCTATGTTGTTTATTGTTAGTTAACTTTTTTTTGGTTATCATTTTTATCTAAATCTCTTCTTATCTTTTAAATTCTTTCACCAAATTTTGTGGGTGTAATTCACTAAAAACCCTCATGAGACAACACTCGTCTACTAGGGTAACTTAGGGGTTTAATGGCTTTTGCACATGCTAAGTACAATCATGAGTCCTGCGAAAGTGGATTAGGATTTTATTTTTAAGATTTTTAGTTTTTCTTTTTCTTTTTAGATTAGGAATTTGCTCGAGGACTAGCAAAAAGTAGGTATGGGGGTGAGATGTGTGTGCTTTATTTACATAATTTACATCACTTTTTATGCCTATTATTTATCATATTTATTGCTGCATAAGTATTTTGTTAGTGTTATTTTGCAGATTTTAGGTCAATAACAAATTAAAAGAAAAAGAGCAAAAATTGAAAATTGGCGATATCAAATTAATAAAGAAATGCAGAACTAGAGATCTGAAGTAAAGATAGAATATCTCAACACAGCATTCACGCAAAATCAAAAATTTTACAAAAATCTAGCACTGAAATGGACCAAGAGTTCGGCCACCCAGCCATAAATTTTGGCCAAGCAGCCGTGGACCAGTCAACGGGAATGTCAATTCAGAGGTTAACATGAGTCAAAAAGTAGAGCGCAAATACAGAAAGAATTTCAGCTAGTAGCTGAATTCTTGGCCTGCTGGCCGAACTATGGTGGTGCTTATGGATAGAATTTTCTCAAAAATTCATGTAAATTAAGAAACTTAGGTTTTTGTATTCAACTAGGGTTCTACTGCTCTTTGTTCTATATAAATACTGCCAAGCCTCTTGGAAAATATACAATTTTAATTCTCTCTTTTATTTTGAGCGAAAATAAATAAAATTCTGTTGTTAATCATTAATTCTTCAACAAGAAATTCATCAAGGCTTCATCTTTATTGGTACTCTCTTATCTTTCTTTTATTTTTTTAATTGATTCTATTCCATGCTCTTTTTCAATATTATAATGTGTTTATTTTCATAGTAATGAACTAATTTTCCTTAGCTAGGGGCATGATGTAAGGATTGTATTGATGATATGAGATTACGTTTTGTGCAAATTCTCTTATGTGTTTTATTAAGTTTAAATCTTTTATATGCTAAGTTGTTAAATCTTGTGCTTTATGTTATAATTGGTGCACACAATTAATCAGATGGCTAGATTAGAGCCCGACAGGAGATAACTTAGCAAAAGCTTCTAGGATTAATAACCATGACTCGAAATGTTGATATGTAAGAGTTGTACAGTCAGATAGGAATATCCATCATACTTAATGCATCTTCTAACTAGCAATCTACTAGATCGAGAGATTGTGGATTCTACATTTACAAGGTATAATTGGTATTGTTCGAGAGAATGTACTGATTAGGATAGGGAATTCTGATTGATAGTATGAACAGGGTGAATTAGCACAAACAGAATATTTTATCTGATTACAATTACCGAAATCGTTACCCTAGTCCTTTTCATAATTAAATCAAACTTTTTAGTAGTACTTTAATCACAACATCTTCTAATTAAATTAATTATTTAAATAGAACTAGGAAAGATTAAGTTAATACTTGAAAACATAATCCTCAAGGGAACGATACTCTACTCACTATTATATTACTTGAAAACGATTGGTACACTTACCATTCGAATACGCACATCAGAACCCCTAGTCAAAATTTCACGGTCACAAAGGTGCATATAACTTGGGTAAATATTAGACTATATGAGAAATACAGTTTGACTCCTTACCTTGATTGATGATGAGTTTTTGAATAGAGACTAAGGTTAGGAATGAAAATTTTGGTTTTCCTATAATTTATAGATTACTTGAAATTTTACAATAATACTTCAAATATTTTCTCTCTTTTTCAAAATGCTTTTCGAAATAATAACACTTTGTTTCTTTTTTTTTATGGATTTTGTGGGTGTAATCCACTGAAAACCCTCATAAGACAAAACTCGTCCTCTAGGGGTAACCTAAAGGTTTAACGGCTTATTGTACATGCTAAGTACATCTGTGATTCCTACAAAAGTGTGTTAGACTAGATTAGCTGTGTTTAACGTTTTATTTGCTTTGCTCGAGGACGAGCAAAAGATAAGTGTGGGAGTGTGATCGGTTACTGATATCGCATACTTATTATCTTATTCCCATATTTATGATATAATAAACACTGCTTTTTAATAAAATTTTTGTCTAAATTAATGTATGCCTTTACTAAAGGAGTTGGAAGAGAAAACAAGCCCAAAAGCCCACTGAAATTCAGATTAAATTAAAATTAAAGATTAGGCAAATGTTCAGCTGAAGATTAAAGCAAATTAGAGAGATAACACCAAATGGAACTGATTAAATTCAAATCTTTATGAATCCATTTCAGTTAGCTAAAGATCAAGGAGGATATTGTTAAATTTATAGCTCAAATAGAGAAACCAAGTGGATAATACAAACAAACAAAAAATACAACGCAGCCTTCCCCAAAATCTGGCCATAGGATTGTTGCAGATCCGTGGCAATCCTTTCGGATCCGTCGTAATAGTATAGAATCTGGGGGAGCATTTGCTCCCCCTATCTGTAAACTCCTCTCCCCTCTCCATTTCGCCTATAAATACTACATTTTCAAAGGCAAAAAGGGGACGATTACGCAGAGATAGATTCTTAGGATATTTTCATTCTAATTTAGTATAGGTTTTCATTTCTCTTTTTATGTAACTTTCAGTTTTCATTTATGTAATTCAGAAGAGATCAGAGTTTCATGGGAGAATGAGAGCAAGGCTTGTACCGAGAGTGACACGGTATAAGTTATTCTTCTCTTCATTTATCATTATTTCATTGAATCTAAGATTACGTTTTTATGTTCTTCTTTCTCTTCTACTTTTCTTCTTCTTATTTTTGGTTTTGATGATAATACAAGTGAGTCGAACAGCATCGGTATTACCTTGCCTTATCGAGTGCCACTGATAGCTCATGATGATGGATTCCTCCTATGTTTGTATCATTTCATACTTGCTCGAAAAAATCTTGATGATGTAATGTGAACTAGGACTAAGTTTAATCTTTTGAGTTATGCGCTGATCGCCTCTAGAGCAAGGTAAACATGCAACGAATCTAAGGTAAGTCATCAACCAAAGGAGGTAAGTAAGTACTTTTAGATTTTCTTCTTTTCTTTTAATCCTTTAGTATAAATCACCAACTTTCTTTTATTTACTCTTTTTAGTTCTTTGTATAAACTTTATTTCTCCTATATACCACTTTCTCCAAATCAACATAACTTTATTTCCTTTTTCTTTCTAAAGAACAAAGAAGAATTTTTAATTATTTTTAGTGAACTTAAATGAGACTTACGACACGCTTCCATCGCAAGTCCCCCCTTGTGGATCATGACCCGTATAGCCACTAGCTATCGTGGTAGTATTGAATACCTTGCACTTCTATTCGACATTTCTAAAATTCTGTATTTTCTGTGCAGGTTTTGCCTCAATCAACATTCTTCTCAACTAATGAGAAGACCGTGTTGCAACATGAAGATCATGCTTTGGAGGCTACCACCGAGATATTGGTCATCAGTTTTGACCAATAAAAGTTTGAAGAGATCCTCACTCAGGGTGGCAATAGCCCTCTTTTTCTAAGCAAGCACAGAAGAATCACTCAGTGCGAGTCTAAAGCATCCTCTGGCGAGGCCAGGTGCGCTCAGTGCGAGCCTGACACCACAACTGGTGAAGTTAGTAAGACTGTATTGCTGTCTGCTGTAGCCTCTGGCGAGGCAAGGGTATCCAACCCTAAGTTAGCTTCTTGCGAAGCTAAAAGGGCCTTGCCCTCTCTCTGCTCTCTCAGGTGTAAGCGAGACTAAAGCATTTTATAATGCTAAGTCTCAAGCTTTTGGCGAGGTTAAAGCATTTTACAATGTTAAGCCCCCAGACTTTGGCAAGGTTACAGCACCGTCAAGTGCTATACCTTCTGACGAAGTAAGTGGCCTCAGTGGCAGTAAGTTTATAGCCTTGAAGGCTAAGCTAACTTCATGTGAAGCTATCTCTATCAAAGCTGGGACATCTAAGGCCCAGGTTATTGATAAGATCAGTGCCCTCTGTGTACTAACAAAGCTTTCGGCGAAGCATGTGCTCATGGTGACACTAAATTCAATGCCTTTTACAAGGCAAAGGATGCATCTAGGAATGTAAAGTCACCTTCGTGCGAAGTTAAAGGTAACATTGTTGGCGAATCTAGCCCTGTTCTGTCCAGAACAAAGGCACTAGCTTCTGGTGAAGCTTGCCTTCCTCTGTCCAGAGCAAAGACACCAGCTTCTGGCGAATCTAGCCTTCTTTATAGAGCAAAATACCAGCCCTATTAAAGGCTAAAAAGCAAAGTTTGCTAAAGGGGTTAATAGAAAAAGTACTCCTAATAGTCTTCAGTCTTCAATTCGAGAACATCTAGGCCAAATTTCTTCCAACAACTTAGACATAAGAGATTGTTTGAGCAACAAGCAGAAGCTTCACTCAGAAGAACTAGTGGGCACCTCCCCATCTCAACGCAAATAAGCGGGATGTCAACTTGTGACGGTTCACTCTGTTTATTGTTACCTGGGACCAATCCCCGCAATACTTTCTTCAAGTCAACCATCGGTGTTCGACCGATTGTCAACCCAAACTTTTGAGAAACCCAACTCTCAGAGAAAGAGAAAAGCTAATATGCCTCACCTCGCTGCAGCTTCTGTTGATCGGTCGCCAATATTGTATATTAATCGTCACATTCTCATATTATTTGTTTAATAAACTCTGATATTTAATTATCCTTTTGTCTAATTATTTGTAAGGCTTTTACTAAATGAAAGAGGAGAGAAAACAAGCCGAAAAGTCGACTGAAATTCAGATTAAATCAAAATCAAGGATAAGGGCAAATGTTCAGCTGAAGATCAGAACAAATCAGAGAGATAACACCAAATGAAAACTAGTTAAATTCATATTTTTATGAATCCATTTCGATTAGCTGAAGATCAACACTGATATCATCAAATTCAGAGCTCAAATCGAGAAACCAGTTGGATAAACGGGTAAAATATCAAAACTGCGAGATCTGCACCTAGGATGTGGCTAAATGGCCATAATCTGGTCGCAGATCCGTGACTATTATCGTGGATCCACCATATTCTTGTTGAGATACAGGGAGTGTTTGCTCCCCCTATCTTTAGACGCTCTCCCCCATTGTGTTTTTGCTATAAATATCTGCAAATTCAGAGGCCAGAGACAATAATTAAGCACAGAGTGTAGGTTAGGCTATTCTGTAGTCTGTAACTTAGGATTTTTTGTTTTTTTCATGTAATTTTCATTTTATTTATATAACTGAGAGGAGAGGAGAGTTTCATGGAGGAATGCGAGTGATGTTTGCTCTGAGGGTGACGCCAGTGTAAGTTCTTTTCTTTCATTATTATTCTAATCGGCCAAAGTTTTCTTTTCTTCTATTTCCCTCTTCTGTGTTTGTAAATCCAAATGACTCTGATTGCCTCGAATATGCCTTGCCCTTACAAGTATCGTTGATGGCTTATGGTGATGGACAACCATTTTATGTTAGTGCAGCTTGATCCTTCATTTCGTAGTTTAGAACGGGAATGGGGAATGTCCTATATGTCATGCTTCGATCGCCTTCAAGCTAAGATACATCGTTAATACAGATCAAAGGTAAGCAAACGCCGAAGAGGTAAGTGTTTTATTTAGCTTTTCTTTATTCTCATTTCTAGGTTTAGAAAACGATTTCAAAAATACCAACTCTTTACTATTTTCACTTTCTTCGTATAAACCCATTTTCCATTTTCTCCACCTTCTCAATCTATCACTTTCTTCTTAACTTAACAATAATTCTTTTATCTTTTCTTTATAAGAACAAAAAGAAGAACTTTTATCATTTTTAGTGAACTAAAAGAGAACTTACTAAAATCATCCATCACAACTCCCTCCTTGTGGATCATATCCCGCATAGCTACTTGCTATCGTGGTAGTATTGAGAACCTTGCACATTTCATTCTTAAGTTCTGAAGTATCTGTATTTTCTGTGCAGGGCAAATCTCAATTAAATTTTAGCGCCGTTGTTGGGGAGTGACTGTAAGTAACTCTTTTTTGTTTATTTTATTTGTTAACTATCTTATCTATTCTTGTGTACAGAAGGAGACATCAAGGAAATATTTGCTATAGTGGACATATAAGTGGCCCTAGACTCTGCTCAAGAAAGCAGAGCCCAGAAACCCTCAGATTTGCCGCCTTCCGGCGACAATCAAAGTGAACTACTAACCTAAATTTTTTACAGTTTGATTGAATTGTAAAGTTTAAGCTTCTGCAGTTATTTATTTATTTGTTTAACTCATTGTACATACTTTTCTAACCTTAGCCATAAATTGTTGCTTTTAAATGCTAAAAAATTTTTAAACTTGCATCTAAGCACGTGTCTATTTCATTACATTTTCTATTTACTATTGAAGAGTGCTGAAGCTAAGGCATGTGTGCATAGAATTTAGTATAAGATTCATTCTTATATGAAATATCGCTTGAGTGTTACTCTTTATCTATATACTTGTAAACTGCACTGAACTGAATTAAGGGCTTGTCCTATAAACTAGATAAGGTGGGAAGTCATTACCCTCAGCTCACAAACCATTTCCTCACTCACTAACCAAATCCTAACTTAAAATTGAGTAGACGTTGGCCCGAGGGACATCTCAGACTCAACAAGAGACGGACCTAAGAGGAAAGTTGATTAGAATTGACTTTGTCAAATTGGTGTCAAAGGTTAGGGATTGAGAGGAGAAACCTTAAAGAACAGTGGTTTGGCATAATTAGGCCCAGTGTGTTGGCCCAAAGGCCTTCCACTCTAGTTTTGATGATGATTAACTCATGTAGTTATGTGTTACTAATAATCTTGTGATTTTAGTTTCAGATCTTTAATCAAGTTATTAGTAGGTGATTAGCTTCTACAAGATGATTTGGAAGCTACCCACATGTTGATTCATGAGCCCGAGCATCAAAGATTATATATAGCACTGGCCCGGTGAATCAAGAGTTTTTGGATCGAGCCGACTTGGAGATTGCGCTCTAGCTTGGAGATTGCGCTCTACAAGAAGACATCGGTACCATAGTTTAGTTTTGGGTTTAGATCCTAATTGTAAAGATTAGAATAGTATGATAAGCTCAAGTTCACAACACACACGTTTCATGTTTTGAATATTGGTTTTCGGTTTTTCGGTTTTAGGTTTAACCGATCTTGGTTTTCATGAATAGATAGATCAAAACAAGTTTACATGGTTTAATGTATATATGATTTGTTCTATATACATGCATGCTTCTATTGCTTAAACAAGCTTAGTTTGATAGTCCACTTCATGAGTTTTATGTTTTGGTATTTATGACAAAACATATTTTTGAATTAATGACAAAAACTATGATATATATTTGTTTCATGTATATTGGATTTCTATCCATATGCATCATGCCTTAATGTTTTTTAATATCATGTTTTTGTACTTGGAAGAGTTTTGGACAAAATGTATTTTCCATTCAAGATCCAAGTTTTAGAAAATACAGTTTTTGGTTTTTGGCAAAATTTCTATAACACAAAAATAGTCCTTATTGATTGATATTTGAGCTAAACTTTTTACCACATGTTTATATATCAATGCAAAATGATAAAACTATTTTTGTGAATTTTTAGAGATTTAATGAGAATTTTTAGGATTAAAAATTCCAGGTTTTTGCTGCCAGAACAGTGTCTGCCAGGTTCCGGTCGACCGCACCATGTAGCCGGTCGACCGTATGGGTCGACCGACGTGCACAGAAACGTGCACGCTGGCTACACCTATAGCCGGTCGACCGTGCCGGTCGACCGACTGAGAGCAGTTGCTCTCTGTTTGTTTCGGTCGACCGGGGCGGTCGACCGTTAGCTGGCAACGATCAAAATTTGACCGTTGCGCGGTCGACCGGCCAGTCGACCGGCAGGGCAATTCTGGCTAAAATTCTGTCAACGACTATTTTCTGATAATTGCCTATAAATACCCCATTTGCAAGAGTTTTTCTCTAAGATTTTTTGTGCGAATTTTTTCATACTCTTTGGTGTTTTTGCTGCAATCAAAATAGGTTTTTGGATTCAAATTGAACAATCTTTTTGGTGTTTTCATTAGGGTTTGAAAAATCAAAGAAAAGGGTTTTGGGAAAAGGTTTTGAATTGAACTTCTCTATCTTGGTTTCATTTATTTCCCAAAGATTTTCTTTGAGTTGCTGGTTTCAAATCCCTTGGTTTTCTCCACACTTGAGCTAAAATCTACTATCTATTCTATAGGTTATTTGTGTGGGAAAAGAGATTGTTTTGTGGTTGTTATTTGAAACCACTTAGTTGTAAACCAAATTCTTGCTTTGTGCCATTTCCCTCATTGTGTTGAGGAGGTTGTGCAACTTGGGTTGTGAGGTGTTTTGTGTAAGCTTGGTGCTAATCCCTCAAGTTGTGAGGTGATTGTTTGTTGGATTGGAGAAGTGCCTCAAGGAGGAGGTTGTGTTTGTAAGGAGGGGAGTTGGGAACTCCTTGTAATTGTGATTGCCCCAAATCCTCGGTGGAGGTTCCCTTTGTGGGAGTCCTTTTGGACAAGCTAGTGGATTGGAAATCCTTCGTGTGTCGAAGGCGGGGATGTAGAGCTGGGTGCTCGAACCTCGATAACATATCTTTGTGTTTGCGCTTGATCCATTGGCTCTCTCTCTACTCTCTCTTTACTTTGTGTCTTGCATTTATTTACATTGCTCATTCATATTTGCTTGGCTTGGTTGTGTGCATCACTTGTTGATAGCACTTGAGTGTAATTTGCATTAAGTTTTTAAATTCCGCATTTAGCTCACAAGATTAGCATTGTCACCTATTCACCCCCCCCTCTAGGTGACTTTTCAATTGGTATCAGAGCTAGCGCTCCTGATATTTTGGTTTAACCACCTAGGAGTTAAGATCTTGGTTTGCTAATCTTCATTTGCATTATCATTTGCACTCATACTAGTTTGCACTCATGGCTAGCCCTCCTATGTTTGACCATTTTAGACTTGATGCTTGGAAGGTGGACATGACTAGGCATTTAAAAACTCTAGGTCATCTAGTCTATCAAGCCATCACTATAGAAACCCTCCCTAATAGTAGCAAGCATAAGAAGGCCAATGCACTTGCACTTAGAACACTTAGAGCATCTCTTAATGAACATCTATTACATGTTTTTGATCGTTATGATTCGGCTTTTGCAGTTTGGAGCATCTTGACCTCTCCCGAGCTTCCAAGGATTATCAACAAGATGAGGAGATCTAAGAGAGAAAAGTCCGAAGAGCAATGCCTCATGGTCCAAGGGAAGAACTCCCTTGAGGTACAATCGGATTCTCAAATAGATGATAGCTCTAGTTCCTATTGTCATGGATGTTTGAAGTTCAAACTTTGAATATGGAACTTGTTCAAAAGCTTGAAAATTTGTTAGAAGAACATGATTTGTTGAAAGATGATAATCTTGTTTTGAAAAATGAATTAAAGGATTTATGCTCTAATTTTGAATTAATGTTGCAAGAGAAGGAAGAGATTGCAAGTGAATGTGACTCACTTAAATCTCAACTCGAACTTGCTTTAAAGGAAAATGAATTTTTGAAAAACAAAAATGATTGTGATGATGTTGTAAAGCACAATGAGATTTTATCTTCAAAATTGGATTTTACTTTTAAAGAAAATCTCACTTTGAAAAATGATATTGATGTAATTACAAAAGAATTTGATTTGGTTTTGAATAAAAATAAATCTTTACAAAATGATATTGATATTCATGTTTGCCATGCTAGCATAGCTTCT
The DNA here is from genome assembly GCA_038442645.1 of Agave tequilana. Taxonomy (NCBI): domain Eukaryota; kingdom Viridiplantae; phylum Streptophyta; class Magnoliopsida; order Asparagales; family Asparagaceae; genus Agave; species Agave tequilana. The sequence goes on along the minus strand of JAVJIF010009998.1, from coordinate 113,941 downwards.
ACTTCTAGCACTTCCATTGCATGCTCCACTTTATCTTCTAGCATTGAAAATGATATTAATAATTTGAAGAAAAGTGTTGATTGTTTGGGCTCCACTTTGAGCCAATGTGCTTTAAATCACACTCGTTTGGAAACCTTGGTTCGCAAGAAACAAGTTCCAACCTTGCATGCACACCCATCTAGGCATACACATGCTTTTCATGATCACCACCATCATATGTATGCTCACGTGTACACATGTACACATTGTGGTCGAAAAGGCCACCTTGCTAGATTTTGCTATGATAGATTACATATTGAAAATTTAGCAACTAATCTTGTTTGGGTTAGGAGAGATACTAACCCCCGTGGACCCACAAAGAAATGGGTACCAAGATCCACCTCTTTGATGTTTGATGTAGGTGGAGGCTCTCGCATAACGTGAGAGTGTTGGTGCCTTGAGGTGGATGCATTCTAAGCTAAAAGGAGAACCATTTGGATGCTTCACTCTCAAGGAGATTTGGTGGGAGGACCACCATTGGTTTGGAGAACTAGAGATGCACCTTCATGGGTTTTGGTATCATTCTCTAACTCCCATTTTATTTGCATGCTTTTACATGTTCATCTATTCATAGCATGTTTTGTTTCATTGTTCATTATGCTTATGTTATGTTGGTTAGATTAGTGTTATACATGTTTAGTTACTTGAGCACCCATGTTTCATATGGATCTATATTTAGTGTTCTCACCTTGTTTAGAACTAACATGTATGCCCTAGATCTAATGCACATGCATATGCATTATGACCATTTGGATGTTTATGATTGTATGATGTTTTATTTTGATGACTCATGTTTTATTAGTATGATATTTGCCATGTTTATTAGACCATTGACATGCATGTATAGCCTATGAGATCACCCATGTTTATATGGACCCATATTTTGTGTTCTCTTTATGTTTTAGCTATCATGTTAATCATAGATCTAATGCACATGTCTTTGTCATGCTAATCATATGGATGACTATGACTTTGTTTTAAATAATTCATGTTTTTGATTATCATAATCATGTTGATTGTTGACCCGTTTCATGCTTTATGTTTTGACTACTTGCTTGAATCATAGTTTTCATTAAGACTAGAATTTATACTTGTACAACTAGTGAGTTACAAATAAACCTTTATATATGTTTGTACTTGAACGCTCATTTGTATTCACTTGATGTACTAGTATAGTCTAGTTTTGATGATTCTTGCATTTGACTTGTATTCATCATTTTACACATTTTGTTTTAACTTCATGTATATGTCCATCTTGTCCAAACTATCATTTATACATATACATCCTTGAGCCACGTGCCTTCATGCATATACCTTTGTGGACTCCTTTTGTTTGAGATATGTATGTATACTTTAGTTTGTACATGACATACATATGCCTTGAAGGTTAAATCGTTTTGATGGGTTTCATGTTTTTGGAAATTTCTTTTGGTAAAAGTAATTTAATTTATCATGTGTAAATGTTTTAAAAGAATTTCAATATTGAGCTTGATTGTCCATTTTCATGATAAGTGTGTTTCACATATATCCTATACACTCACCTTATTAGTTTTCTCATGACCTTGTTTTCATGAGTATTAGATGGGCTTTATGGATTTTGAGTGTTGATGATCATGTGATTTACATGTCCTTCATGAAATATATTTTGATTTATTGAAGAATTTCGTATTAGTTGATTCATATAACTAATTGTGATATTCTTCATGAGGTAGAGATTTTCAACAAACTATATTTCCAAATCTATTTTGAAAACTCCTACCATCAATGGGCGGTTGGATGGGAGATCATGTTCATGTATACTTTAAAATGAAAATCATTTAAATCTTGAATCATGATTGGGAGGTAGTAATATGAGATATACATTTGATCTTATTGTTGTTTCAATTGGTATCATTGAATTTTTTCAATTGGTATCAATATGACTTCTTTTTGTATACTCATATGTGTTTGTTTCATGTATGTATGCTTGCACTTCATATAGTATCAATTTCAATTGGTATCTATTTCTTACATACATATGTAGATGTTTTATTTGTGCTTTCTATATCCCTATATCTTTAAGCACAAATCTTGTTTATGATGATAAGCTTGAGATTCAACTTTGTTTCAATTGATTTAGTTTTCAATTGGTATCTTAATTCAAGTCTTATCATAGTTTTTATTGGTATTTCATAAAGGGGGAGAAAATTTTATATTGTTTCTTTCAATGGTATTTAGTATTCCACTCCCATACTTTATGATAGAAAATAATAATTTTAATTGGTATTAAGATCCATGTTTAATTTTAAATTGGTATCAACATTTATGTTTAGAAATTCAAAATTTGTTATGTTTGATTTCAATTGATATCAAAATTGTTTATTTACAATTGATATGATATTTGTTTACTTATCAATTGGCTTCAAGATTTTTGTTTTTCAACTGTTATAGTTTCACTTTTAAATTGGTATCAATATGCACTTCCTTGACACATTTTAATTGGTATCATATTTGAGTTTAAACAAAAAGGGGAAGAACATCCTTGTTTTTGATTCTTTGTTTTGAAGTTTTAGGGGGAGAAGTATTTGTTTTCATTATGTTTGTTTTTACCCTTTGTTGATGATTGACAAAAAGGGGGAGAAGAATTTGTAGTTTATATGCATGGTTGATTTATGCATATGTTTTAGTTGGTTTTCATTAGTAATAATATGTTGGTTTTAATATTATTGTTTTATTGGTATCAAGAGCATGTTTTGATATTGTTTTAAACACATATAAACATGTTTAAGAACATTCATTGCATATCTTATATGTTTTATTGTTATGCATGAGTTAAGGGGGAGCTTCTTTGAAGCTTTACTTTAATCCATGCATATATAACTCCATGAGTTTTGTCATCATCAAAAAGGGGAGATTGTTGGCCCAAAGGCCTTCCACTCTAGTTTTGATGATGATTAACTCATGTAGTTATGTGTTACTAATAATCTTGTGATTTTAGTTTCAGATCTTTAATCAAGTTATTAGTAGGTGATTAGCTTCTACAAGATGATTTGGAAGCTACCCACATGTTGATTCATGAGCCCGAGCGTCAAAGATTATATATAGCACTTGCCCGGTGAATCAAGAGTTTTGGATCGAGCCAACTTGGAGATTGCGCTCTAGCTTGGAGATTGCGCTCTACAAGAAGACATCGGTACCATAGTTTAGTTTTGGGTTTAGATCCTAATTGTAAAGATTAGAATAGTATGATAAGCTCAAGTTCACAACACACACGTTTCATGTTTTGAATATTGGTTTTCAGTTTTTCGATTTTAGGTTTAACCGATCTTGGTTTTCATGAATAGATAGATCAAAACAAGTTTACATGGTTTAATGTATATATGATTTGTTCTATATACATGCATGCTTCTATTGCTTAAACAAGCTTAGTTTGATAGTCTACTTCATGAGTTTTATGTTTTGGTATTTATGACAAAACATATTTTTGAATTAATGACAAAAACTATGATATATATTTATTTCATGTATATTGGATTTCTATCCATATGCATCATGCCTTAATGTTTTTTTAATATCATGTTTTTGTACTTGGAAGAGTTTTGGACAAAATGTATTTTCCATTCAAGATCCAAGTTTTAGAAAATACAGTTTTTGGTTTTTGGCAAAATTTCTATAACACAAAAATAGTCCTTATTGATTGATATTTGAGCTAAACTTTTTACCACATGTTTATATATCAATGCAAAATGATAAAACTATTTTTGTGGATTTTTAGAGATTTAATGAGAATTTTTAGGATTAAAAATTCCAGGTTTTTGCTGCCAGAACAGTGTCTGCCAGGCTAGGTCGGTCGACCGGAACGATCGACCGCACCATGTAGCCGGTCGACCGTATGGGTCGACCGACGTGCACAGAAACGTGCACGCTGGCTACACCTATAGCCGGTCGACCGTGCCGGTCGACCGACTGAGAGCAGTTGCTCTCTGTTTGTTTGGGTCGACCGGGGCGGTCGACCGTTAGCTGGCAACGATCAAAATTTGACCGTTGCGCGGTCGACCGGCCGGCCGACCGGCAGGGCAATTCTGGCTAAAATTCTGTCAACGGCTATTTTCTGATAATTGCCTATAAATACCCCATTTGCAAGAGTTTTTCTCTAAGATTATTTGTGCGAATTTTTTCATACTCTCTGGTGTTTTTGCTGCAATCAAAATAGGTTTTTGGATTCAAATTAAACAATCTTTTTGGTGTTTTCATTAGGGTTTGAAAAATCAAAGAAAAGGGTTTTGGGAAAAGGTTTTGAATTGAACTTCTCTATCTTGGTTTCATTTATTTCCCAAAGATTTTCTTTGAGTTGCTGGTTTCAAATCCCTTGGTTTTCTCCACACTTGAGCTAAAATCTACTATCTATTCTATAGGTTATTTGTGTGGGAAAAGAGATTGTTTTGTGGTTGTTATTTGAAACCACTTAGTTGTAAACCCAATTCTTGTTTTGTGCCATTTCCCTCATTGTGTTGAGGAGGTTGTGCAACTTGGGTTGTGAGGTGTTTTGTGTAAGCTTGGTGCTAATCCCTCAAGTTGTGAGGTGATTGTTTGTTGGATTGGAGAAGTGCCTCAAGGAGGAGGTTGTGTTTGTAAGGAGGGGAGTTGGGAACTCCTTGTAATTGTGATTGCCCCAAATCCTCGGTGGAGGTTCCCTTTGTGGGAGTCCTTTGTGGACAAGCTAGTGGATTGGAAATCCTTCGTGCGTCGAAGGCGGGGATGTAGAGCTGGGTGCTCGAACCTCGATAACATATCTTTGTGTTTGCGTTTGATCCATTGGCTCTCTCTCTACTCTCTCTTTACTTTGTGTCTTGCATTTATTTACATTGCTCATTCATATTTTCTTGGCTTGGTTGTGTGCATCACTTGTTGATAGCACTTGAGTGTAATTTGCATTAAGTTTTTAAATTCCGCATTTAGCTCACAAGATTAGCATTGTCACCTATTCACCCCCCCTCTAGGTGACTTTTCACAGTGCTTAGGCACAGATACCTCCCACTGGTCTTGACCCTACATGGCCGATTAACTTGTGGTGAGATTATGCAAATACCCCCGTAGACAATCTAACCAATTAGGAGTCATCTAGGTCTAAGGTCCACCCTAACTTAGGCTAGATATTTATTTTTTGTTTGTATGTTTGCTTGCTTATTTTATTTATTTTTTTGACAACTTTATGATATGGATTATAATTACAATTATTCCAATGCATATAGTGATCCATACTTCACACCAACCTCTTTTGACTCAGATACTACCAACACGACATATTATAACTTTAACCAACAAAGTATGTCGGATGGTTTTATCCGAATCAATATATACCCCAGTCTCAATATTATAAACAAGAGTAGAACAATCATCACTACTCTCTACAAAGTCAATGAGGATTCAACTCCCCCAAGTCATATTGTCAACCACCATTCCAACATTCAGCTTTAAATTTTCCTAGTCATGATCAACCGATAAAAGAAAAATTTTAGGTGACTAAGAGTATAGAAGCCATGATTGAGCCCCAAGAACAAAAGCTAAAAATGATGAACTCACAATTCTCACAAGACTTCCAAATCCAAGATCTTTACTCTATTTTCCAAGTCCCATAATAAGAAAAGGAACCTATAGACTTAGAAAGGAGTATGAAAAACCTGATTGAGTCCAAAAATAACTTTTTACAATCTATCAATATGCTAGAAGCACAAATGAGACGTTTAATCAATATAGTGAAAGATAGGAATGGGAAAACTCTACCAACACATCTTTGACCATTCCTAATTGCCCTAGTCATATTGATAGGAACCAAGAATCATGGTGTCTAAGAGACTATGACCAAGATTCAATTTTACCACAACATCTTGAACTTGACCATTACTAATCCTTTGACAAATTGGCAAGTTTTTCATTCAATAAGATTGAACTTGATTATGAATGTGAACCTGATCCCCAACATTGTGATTAAGTTCCCATTTTTGAATCTATATTGACTCTGATTTTTTTAGTTAATTTGGACTCATTTCTCGAGCTGACATTGCTTCCCATATTCATAGATCTTGAAACTGAACCACCTATTATGGTTCGTCACATTTCATTGATGGGAAAAGAATATTAAATTAAATTCTTTGATTTGTACTCAACAATTGAACCAATACCAACTCTCGAACCTACACTTGATTTTTTCGAGTCAATAATAGTTCCCGAACCTATCACTCTTGAGCCCAAATGATCCATTTTCACAAAACCACATTCCATTGTTGGACATAAGTATAGACCATGATGACTTCGTGATGATTTTTCAAGACTAGTCATGCAAAGGGAATAATTTTCATGATAGGATCTTTCATGATCTTATTCATATTGGGGATTATAAATATATAAATAGAAAAGAGGTCAATAAAGGTGGGTTATGTGAACCACTACATTATCTTGATTGGGTAGTAACGCTTAGTCCAATCTGACCACCACCGGAACCACCACCTTGAGGTAATATTTTTCTTCACTTTCTTCTTTCTCATGCATTTATGCATTCATTCATATATTGTGGACAAGGCATGAGATAGGTGTGGTAGAGGGTTCTAACATAACATAGGTTTTTTTATTTAAATAAAAAAAATTTAATATGTTCTTTGTTTTTAAAGACTTTTTGATAAGTGAAACAAGATTTTGACCTATTTTTGAAGAAATTAAGTTAATTTTAAAGAATAAGAGAATCATAATTAGGATTTCTTATATTTGGTCAAAATAAGATTATTTGTTTGATTTCTAGGGTTAGGAAGAAAATTTGAAAAAATAATTTAGTCTTAATTTTTACGTTGATAGAATATGCATACTTTATATACTTACACGCTTGGGATTCAAAAACATAGATTCTTACGCCTTATAAAAACAAAAAAGATATATATATATACATCAAAAATCTTCTGATTAAGCTGGGTATCTGAGCCTCACAAAGCATAAGTATTCACGTCTAAAAGTGGTTCCCTATAACAAATAAATTCTTTAGTTTTGTGGCCTTATTTGCTTGAGTCCTCATGTCCTTGGGGTTTTTCTCACCCGGTGCCCTAAGACCATCAGGTTTGGGTGTCACGGACTAAAAGCTCGTTACAGGGGGCAGATTAGAAAGCCTAATAGAACTAAAGAGTAATATCACCAAAATATAAAAAAAAGAGAAAATAAGGTATAAGAGTTAGAATTAAAGAACCCCTAGTCAAAATTTCATAGTCACGAAGGTGTGTATGACTTATGGTAAAATAATAGGTTAGATGAGAAATATAGTTTGACTCCTTAGCTTGATTGATAAGGAGTTTTTTGAATATAAACTAAGTTTAGAAGTGAAATATTCGATTTTTCTATAACTTATAGACTACTTGAACTCATATAATAAACTTCAAATACTCTCTCTTTTGAAAATATTTTTCCGAAAATACTAACACTTTGTTTCTCTTTCTTTATGGATTTTGTGGGTATAATCTATTGAAAACCCTCATGAGGCAAAACTCGTCCTATAGCGATAACCCAGAGATTTAACGGCTTGTTGCACATACTAAGTGCAACCATGATTCCTACGAAAGTGAGTTAGACTAGGTTAGCTCTGTTTTACTTTTTATTTATTTTGCTCGAGGACGAGCAAAAGATAGGTGTGGAGGTGTGATCGGTCATCAATATTGCATATTTATCATCATATTCTCATATTATTTATTTAATAAACCCAGCTATTTAATTATTTTTTATCTAATTATTTGCATGGCTTTTACTAAATGAAAGAGGAGAGAAAACGGCTCAAAAGCCTACTGAAATTCAGATTAAATCAAAATTAAGGATGAGGACAAATGTTCAGCTGAAGATCAGAATAAATCAGAGAGATAGCACACAATAAAAAACTGATTAAATTTAGATTTTTATGAATTCATTTTGATTAGTTGAAGATCAATACCGATATCGTCAAATCCAGAGCTCAAATCGAGGAACTTGTTGAATAAACGGGTGAAATATCAAAACTGTGAGATCTGCGCCAAGGATGTGGCTAGATGGCCACATTCTATCCGCGATTCCGCGGCTTTTGCTGTGGATCTACCACATTCTTATTGAGATACTGAGAGTGTTTGCTCCTCTATCTTCAGATATTTTCTCCCGTCATATTTTTGCTATAAATACCTGCCAATTCAAAGGTCAGAGAGAATGATTAAGTAGAAAGTGTAGGTTAGGTTATTCTGTAGTTTATAACTTAAGATTTTTAGTTTTTTTATGTAATTTTATTTTAATTATGCAACTGAGAGGAGAGAAGAATTTCATGGAGGAATGAGAGTGAAGCCTGTACTGTGGGTGACACCGGTGTAAAATTTTCTTTTCTTTCATTGTTATTTTAATTGAATCAAAGTTTTCTTTTCTTCTTTACTCTTGTTTTTCTTCTACTTTCCTCTTTTGTGTTTGTAAATCCAAATGACTCCGATCACCTCGAATATGCCTTGCCCTTGCAAGTGCCGTTGATGGCTTATGGTGATGGGTAGCCATTTTTATGTTACTGTAACTTGCTCCTTCATTTCGTAGCTTAGAACGAGAATAGGGAAGGTCTTGTATGTCATGCTTTGATCACCTTCAAGCCAAGGTACATCATCAATATAGATTAAAGGTAAGCAAACACTGAAGAGGTAAGTGTTTTATTTAGCTTTTCTTTATTCTCATTTTTAGGTTTAGAAAATGGCTTCAAAAATATCAACTCTTTATTATTTTCACATTCTTTGTATAAACTTATTTTATATTTTCTCCATCTTCTCAATTTACCACTTTCTACTTAACTTAACAATAATTCTTTTTTCATTTTCTTTATAAGAACAAAAAAACTTTAACCATTTTTAGTGAACTAAAAGAGAACTTACTAAAAGCTTCCATCGTAAGTTCCTCCTTGTAGATCATGACCCGCATAGCCACTTTGTATCACGATAGTATTAAGTACCTTGCACATTTTATTCTTAAGTTCTGAAATATCTGTATTTTTTGTGCAAGTCAAATCTCAATCATCTGCCAACATGACAGGCATAGGAAGAGATCCAATGCAGTCTTGAAGAGAGAGACAGAGGGTTCACGCTCCCTCATTTGGTTCTCCAGATTCTGACTATAGCCCTGGCTTTAGTCAGATACTAGTTGAACCAGGAGGCGCCTTTCGAGGCACTCGATCTGAGGTAGCAATACCCTATGATTATGGACAGTCCTTTGCTTTCACAGGGGCAATATCACTCGATCTGAGGTAGCAATAGCCTATTCCAATGGTCAGACGAAGAAGGAAAAACCAATGGTTATGCCTCATCTGTAACTGTCAGCTCTGTCCAGACAGGGTTCGCATCAGTTAATATGGCCAATAATAACTCTGATGATGATCTTTGCTGCCGTATGGAGGCCCAGGAACAGACATCCAAGGCTTAGCAGGAAGCCTTGGACAACATTTAGCACATGCTAACACAACTCCTAGAAAACTAATCGAGGTGAAACCGAGCACTTGAAAGCATGTATTTTGAATTTTGTGAAATTATGTGTGTGCTAATGTCCCCTTGATACTTCTGTTATAGCATTGGCTCAACGGGTCGAATCCACAGGGATAGAAGTATTAACAGTTTTTATTCACATGTTATGTTGATAATTCTTCTTTGTTAAAGAATGAGAAAAAGAAAAAAAGAAATCCAGAAGTAATAGGGGAAAAGGCAATGAAATCGGTGAACTGAAAATAAAAGAGAAGTGGTTTTGAAAATAACAAGAAAATGAAACAAAGGTGAACTAAGAGGATGGTAAAAACAATGATAGAAAAAATGATAAAAGATCTTGGAAATGATTTTTAAAACAAAATAAAAAGAAAGAAGAAAATTATGAAAGAAAACTCATGGTTACTAACTACTAATTACTCCACTAACAATGTTAACCTCTTAGTGATAGTTGTCTCACATGGATCTTTGGCCATCACTAGTCCTTGGCTTCAAGAAGCGACATAAAGCATGACACATAAGATTGTTCATCAACATTCAAATCACACATCCATATCACACAACAAGTTGCAAGCTACTATTAGATCATCAAAGCCGGTTAGAGGTGAGCATGAAATAAAGAAGACATTGCAAGTTACCAAACTAGTAATTAGAATGTTAGAATGTTAGAATCCATCATCATGTGCCATCAATGGCTCTTGCAACAGCAAGGCCTTGTAGAGACTATTAGATTCATGTGAATTATCAAGTAAGCGGTTAGATAGATAGTGATTAGTAGTTAGATTGTCATGAGAAGAAAAATTAGCTAAACATTATGTAGAAGATGGAGAAGATTACAATAGAGAATAAAGAAGACACCTTTATATAGATTGTCACCATCTATTACATCAATCTCTCTCTTTCTCTCTCTGAATCTCTCAGCCCTAATTCATGATCTAAAAACAAAATGAAAATACAAAAGAAAAGAAGATACCTACACTAACCTACACTAAAAGAGAGAAAACCTAGCTTATTTCTTAATCTGCTCCCGTTTTAGGTCTCTGTAGGGCTATTTATAGGCATAAGGACCTTCTAGAAGACGAGATGAGGCCACCCGTCAAAAATCGACGCGTAACTCGCCAATATTGCCGCAAAACCAGGGACTTAGGTCCTGGTTTTGGCAAGTGATTTTGCCTCGCTTCGGGGACCTTCTAGATATGCTCAGATTCGATTAGTTGGGTCCAAATTTTTGTCAAACACCCCGAACGTCTAGATTCAATGTATTTTCTAGAAACTCTCCAACTTAGCCTCCAAGAAATCCGGATTTAATTAACTGAAAATGGATTTAATTAAGCTCTTAGTACTCCTTTGCCCCTAGACTCTTGATTATCTGCAAAGTAGATCAAAACACAGTTAGAAATTATATTTTATTCATAAATCGGTAGAAAATTGCGAAATATTATTGCATAATTATTGACTATTCACACCCCACACTTATCTTTTTGCTCGTTCTGAGCAAAATAAGAAAAAGAAGAACTAAACTACAAATGTTATTACACCACTTTCGCAGGTGACGTGATTGCACTGAGCGTGTGCAACAAGCCGTTAAACCTCTAGGTTACCCCTAGAGGAGGAGTTTTATCTCCTGAGGGTTTTCAGCGGATTGTACCCACAAAATTCATAAAGAAAGAAAATAAATGTTAGTGTTTTGAAAAAGGTGTTTTGAAAGAGAGACAAGTTTTTGAAATATTTTAGCAAAAATATAAGCGATTTAAGATCATAAGTCCACCAAAAATTATTCTTCCTTAAAATTAGTCTATATGCAAGATCTTGTCATCAATTAAGGTAAGAATTCAAAACTTGATTGAATATTTTTATTTTTTATAAAACCTAGATAATATGCACTTTGTGATAGTGAAGATTTTTGGGATTTTAGCTCTAACCATCAAGCCATTTATATATATATATTTCTTCTTCTTTTTTTCTTCTTCCCTTAGTTTTCTTAGGCTTTCTAGTTTACCCGAGTAGTCAGTCTTTAACTGATGACTCCCAAACCAGATGATCTTAGGGCATTAGATGAGAAAATATCCCTCAGGTTTAAAGACTCGAGTAAACAAGGCCACAAAACTAAGGAGGATTATTTGTTTCTTATGACCACCATTAGGCGTGAATAATTATGCTTCTTGAGGCATAGTTATCCAGCTTAATAAGTGATTTTTTTTCATATATATTGTATATTTTTCTTTTTATTTATTTTTACTTTATGGCATTTTAGGTCTTTGTTTCCATCCCAAAAATTGTGTAAGGGTGAAGTGCATACTATCTAAGGAAAAAATTCAAGATAAAATTATCTCTCACATATATCTTACTTAGCCTATAATTTTAAATAAGATCCATTATTTCTACTATGTTTAAGACGTCATAATTAAGGCTTCCTTAATTTTTAAGATCATCTTAATTTTCTTAAAATAGATCAAAATTTTGTCTCTTGTTTTAAAAAGTTTTTAAAGAAAGAGAAAAATCCTATATAAAAGGGAAGATTTCTAAAAGTATCCTAAAAGAAGTGAAAAAGAAAGAAAATCTAAAAATCTATGTTAGTAAACCCTCACACTTTTCTTTTTTAATGCAGAATTGTAGACTAATCACACCCCCACACTTATTTTTTTTGCTCATCCCCAGCAAAACAAAAAAGAAGAACTATATTACAATTGTTATTACACCACTTCCGTAGGTGACGCGATTGCACTGAGAGTGTGAAAGAAGCCGTTAAACCTCTAGGTTACAACTAGAGGAGGAGTTTTGTCTCCTGAGGATTTTCAGCAGATTGCACCCACAAAATTCATAAAGAAAGAAAATAAATGTTAGTATTTTGAAAATGCATTTTGAAAGAGAGACAAGTTTTGAAATATTTTCGCAAAAATATAAGCAATCTAAGATCATAAGTCCACCAAAAATTATTTTTTCATAAACTTAGTCTATATGGAAGATCTTATCATCAATTAAGGTAAGAATTCAAAACTGGATTGAATATTTTATCCTTCATTAAATCGAGATAATATGCACTTTGTGATAGTAAAGATTTTTGGGATTTCAATTCTAACCGTCAAGCCATTTATTTATATCTATATATATTTATTTCTTCTTCTTTTTCTTCTTCCCTTAGTTTTCTTAGGCTTTCTAGTTTACCCTGGTAGTGAGTCCTTAACCGATGACTCCCAAAGCAGATGGTCTTAGGGCATCAGATGAGAAAACATCCCTCGAGTTTAAGGACTCGAGTAAATAAGGCCACAAAACTAAGGGGGATTATTTATTTCTTATGACCACCGTTAGGCGTGAATAATTATGGTTCTTAAGGCATAGTTATCCAACTTAATAAGTGATTTTTTTCTTCATATATGTCATATATTTTTTCTTTTTATTTATTTTTGCTTTATGATATCTTAGGTCTTTATTTTCATCTCAAAAATTGTGTAAGTGTGAAGTGCATATTATTTAAGACAAAAAATTTAAGAAAAAATTATCTCTCCAATCTATCTTACTTAGCCTATAATTTTAAAAAAAAATCTATTATTTTGACTAGGTTTAAGATGTCATAATTAAGGCTTCCTTAATTTCTAAGATTACCTTAATTTTCTTAAAAATAGATCAAAATTTTGTCACTTGTTTCAAAAAGTTTTTAAAGAAATAGAAAAATCCTATACAAAAGGGAAGATTCTAAAAGTATCCTTAAAAAAGTGAAAAAGAAAGAAAGTCTAAAAATTTATGTTAGTAAACACTCCCCCACACTTATCTCATGCATTGTCCTCAATGCATCGTGAATGTATGTATGCATGAAACAAATAGAGAGGAAAGAAAAATTCACCTTAAGGTGGTGGTTCTGGTGGTGGTCTGAATGGTCCACGAAATGCGACCCAATCCAATTTGCTTAGAGTTCGGAGGAACCCACTAGAGACCTCTATAATACAACCTACTAAAATGATGTATATATGAATAATTTTTATTATGAATTTTACCCAATCTAACTTTCAAATTTTCAAACTAATTTCAGAGTCAATTTTATCAATACCCTTGTTCCAAAATAGAATGTGAAAATATGGAATGATTGATTTGGACTCAAGAAGTACATGAACTACTACAGACTCAGGAAGTTGACTTAAAATAAGTAAAGGTTCAGGAGTCAAAATTTGTTCAAGAAGTTGGCCAAATCAAGAAGTTGAAACTCTAGTCCATATTAATTTCCCCACAATGGAAAATGACTTTCGAAGATTGGTGATTCAAGTTCAAAAATGACAGGTATGAGAATCAAAATTGACTCTAAAATATTACTCAAATCGGGTAGCAAAACAGGAGTTATAATTAATTCAGGAATTTGAAATGGATCACAATTTGAGGATTGAAGTCATATTCTTATCTGAGTTCAATTTCATAAAAATGAGAACTTGCTAATTTATCAATGGGACTTTCAAAAGTATGGTGTTGGTCAAGTTCAATATGATGATCATCAAAGATAAGTGATTCAATTTCACGATGAATAGGTACAGGATCCAATATTGATTCGGAAAAAGGATTGAAATCAGGTAAAGAAACTGGAGTCATTGTTGAATCAGGAAGTGGAATTAAATTACCAAGTTGAGGTTCAGGATCATATTCATTATCAAGTGCAATCTCAGGAAAGTGATAACTTGCCAACATGTCAACATAGTTCTCAAAATTTTGATTTTGGTCAAGTTCAAATGGGTGTGCTGAAATTGAATATTGGTTTTTAAAACAACATGATTCTTTGGCTCTAACAGAATGGTTAGCGACATCAGGAATGGTCAAAGGGTGAGAATGGAGAGTTTTGATCATTATATCTATATCAAGATTATGATTAATTTGAGTCTGAGTCATGACTTCAAGCAGCTTTTCATAGTCGATTGGTTAATCATTTTGTTGTGATCGAGCTTGAAAAGATAAAGATTTGTTTTGAAAATTGTGGTGGAATCGTGAGTCCATCAGATTTTGTGATTGTTGCTCCGACTTTCGCATACTCATTTCCAAGATTGATAGTTTTCTATTTTGAACTGGTGGGACTGAGTATGAATCTTGGAAATATTGTGAAATTGGAGAGGCCAACATTTTCTGAAATTTTCGTCCAGCCGCCTGCATGGCTTCTATACTCTTTTCTAGCTTGAATTTTTCTTCAATGGCTTGGTCTAGAAAAGAAGCATAGGAAGCGAAATCATGGAATGTATATTGTGAAAATTGTGGAAAAGAAGGTTGAAAATTTGACTCGGGGGAGGTGAATCCCCATTGACTCTGTGAAGAGTTGAAATTATTTTGGAAATATGGTCATAAGATTGGGTGTATGAGTTGTATTGATTTGGATAAGTCCAACCCAATGTATTTGGTTGGTTCATATTGTAAAAAACCAGGTTGGAATTATCCGAATCAAATGGGGTCGGTGTGAAATATGGATTTAGATTAAGATTGAAAGAATTGTTTTGTTGAGTTCCATTTCACAAGCAATCACAAATAAAAAAAGAAAAAGCAAGCAACAAACCAAAAGAAAAGTAAAAAAAATCAAAACCAAGCCTATTCTAAGGTTGACCTAGACCTAGACGACTCCTAACTGGGCGATTACCCCGGGGAGGTTGTTGTATGAATCCAACCACAAACTAATCAGCAAGGTGGGACAAATACGGTTGGAAGCATCCGTGCGTAAGCAATGGGCCTTAATTACGCCAAACCACGGTATCTTCGAGGCGTAACCTCTTAATCCCTAACCTTAGACACCGATTTAAAAGAGTAAGGTTTAAAATAAGTTTCACTCTCGATCAATCTCTTAATGAGTTTGAAATGTCCCTAGGAGCCAATGTCTATCAATTTTTATTAGGCTTGGGTTGTATGAGTGGGGAGGTGATTTTTGAGCTAAGGAAGGGTAATGAAATCCCGCCTTATCTTGTATTGGGTTGTGCCCTTAAGTCCAATTCGTGCAACTGTGCAATATAGACAAGAATAACACACAAAGTGAGTAAATCACCCACGTGTTTGTCCTATTCTATATGCGATGCCATATGTACACCTAAATCCCGATCACAACAACATAACAAAATACAGTATATTAGAATCGAATTGAGATGTGCCTAAATGCAAATGTCTAAACCATTTTAAAGCGTTCAAATATCATATTTTAGTTCTTTAATTATTGCAGTGTGTAGACAATCAAAGAAGATAATTAGCAGAAGAATACAACAATATATGCAACTTGCAAATTCCCTGCAAAAGACAAAGTACAATTGCCACAAAATTGCCGCGTTTTCGCGGCTTTTCTTTGATTTTCGCGGCAAAGTTTTAAAAGTAAGCTTTCTGCTTTCTAGAGCAGGAAGAGGCAAGTAAGAGTGGACTTCTGCAATGTAAAAATTCTGTAAAAATTGCCCCGCACACCAAAATAGAGAAGAAAATGTTAACAAAAACGTGAAATCAAAACCATTCCCATCCCCGGCAACGACGCCAAAATTTGATCGAGGCGAAACCAAGCACTTGAAAATTTATATTTTGAAATTAGTAAATTATGTATGTGCTAATGTTCCCTCGATACTTTTGTTATAGCATTGGCTCAACGGGTCGAGTCTACAGGGACGAGAGACAATAGAAGCATTAACAATTTTTTTTACGTGTTATGTTAACAACTCTTCTTTATTAAAGAATGAAAAAAAGAAAAGAAAAGAAATCCAGAAGTGATATGGTTGAAGGTGATGAAATCAGCGAAGTGAAAATAAAGAGAAGTGGTTTTGAAAACAAAAAGAAAATGAAACAAAGGTGAACTAAGAGGATAGTAAAAACAATGATAGAAAGAATGATAAAAGTTTTTGAAAATAATTTTTGAAACAAAGTTAAAAAAAGAAGAAAACTATGAAAGAAAACTCATGGCAACTAACTACTAATTGCTCTACTAACCATGCTAACCTCTTAGTGATAGTTGCCTCACATGGATCCTTGGCTTCAAGAAGCAATACAAAGCATGGCATATAAATATTGGCCCAAAGGCCAATCGCTCTAGTTTTGATGATGATTAACTCATGTAGTTATAGTACTAATGACTTGTGTTTAATTAAGTCTCAGATATTGGATCAAGGTCTTAGTAGGTGCTTAGCAACAAAGGATTTAAAGTCAAGTTTTGGAGCTAGCACGTGTTGATTCAAGAGCTTGTGCATCAAGACCACATCAAGTACTCAAGAGGATTCTAGCTCATTGGATCATTGTTTGGACCAAGTCAAGAAGAAGAAGAAGACCTTAAAGAGAAGACTTGCGTCTAGGTTTATTTATTGTAAGATTTTATTCTTAGATAAATTTAAAGGGTAGATTAGTTGGTGGATTGCTCAAGTATCATATACACTCACACAAAAGATTTATATGTGTTTTCATAAAAGAGATTTCGTTTTAGAAAATACTGGTTTGGTTTTTAAGCTTCAACATATACATATGGTTTTATCAAATTTTATTTAGAGTTTTATTTTAAAAGTTACAAGAAAAGAAAGAAAACTAAAAGAAAAACTTACCTCCTTTGGTTGATGACTTGCCTAGAACCCTTTCATGTTTTACGTTGCTTCGGAGGCGATCAACGCATAACCCATAAGATCGAGCTCGGTCCCATTCGCATTACATCATCAAGATGAACAAGAATGAAATGATACGGAATCTTAAGGAGGAGAACATCATCATGAAATATTGGTGGCACTCACACAAATATGGCTATACTGTACCTTCTAAATTCACTTGGATGCTCATCATAATCAAAAGAGAAAAAGTAGAAAGAAGAAGAAGAAAACAAAAGTAAAGACAAACATAAAAATAGTTACCTTTTATTGGTTACAGAAACGATGGAAGAAAGGTGGAGGGTACATCGGTGTCACTCTCAATATAAGCCTCTCTCTCTTACTGACATGGATCTCAATCTAACCTATACTTACAAAGAAATAAAAATTACATAGAAAGAAAATAAAAACCTACACTAAAAAGAATGAAAAACTGGCCTAAAATCTATCTCTGCTTGGTCATTCTCCTTTTGCCTTTGAGATTGCAGGTATTTATAGGAGAAATGCAGAGGGTAAAGGAGTATGACGATAAGGGAAGCTTGTTATTTCTGAATTTGAGTTCTCCCTTATCTCTAAACTTGATTTGATATGGATATTCAGTTCTGATCTACAGCTTATTGGCGTATTGATTGCTAAATATAACTTATCAAATGACAGAATTAGAAATAATGTTCAACTTAAGAGTTGTAGCCCTTTAAGTCCTCTTTCTAAATTATCTTGAATCATCAGATTTAAGTTATGGTAGGAAGTTATGATTCAAATACTAAAATGTATTCAACCAGAATCTAAGTCAAAATTGCTTCATCTCATTCATTGATCTTCTCTCTATCCATTTATCCCTTTAGATTTGGACTCTGTATTTGACGTTATCCTCGGTTGATCTTTAGCTTTAACCACTTGATTCACCAAAACTGAATTTAACCAACTGAATTTGGGATCATCCTCCTCTAACCAAATAGATCTAGTTAAATCTGAATTTAATTGATATTTATTTGATTTTATCCTTTTTCTCTCTATGATTATCTTCTGCAAAATAGACATTTAAGACAAGAAATTTAGCAGATTATTACATGATAAATTTGGATATGTAATAAAGAATAATGCAATAAATGTGTGTAATCACACCCCCACACCTATCTTTTGCTCGTCCTCGAGCAAAACAACAAAACTAAACCAAAGATTATTAGACCACTTTCGCAGGTCACGCGATTGCACTAAGCTTGTGCAACACGCCGTTAAACATCTAAGTTACCCCTAGAGGACGAGTTTTATCTCGTGAGGGTTTTCAGTGGATTGCACCCACAAAATTCATAAAGAAAGAGAAAAATATTAATACTTTGAAAACACATTTTGAAAGAAAAATATTTGAAATATTATTGTAAGATTTAAGTAATCTGTAAGTTATAGAAAAACTGAATTTTTCATTCCTAAACTTAGTCTCTATTCAATATTTTGTTATCAATCAAAGTAAGGAGTCAAATTTTACTTCTCATCTAGTCTATTACTTTACCCTAAGTCATATGCACCTTCGTGACCGTGAAGTTTTGACTTAGGGTTCTTTAACTCTAACTCTTATCCCTTATTTATTTATTTATATATATATATTTATTTTATATTTGGTGATATTATTCCTTAGTTCTATTAGGCTTTCTAATCTACCCATGTAACGTGCTTTTAATCGGTGACTTCCAAACTAAACGGTCTTAGGGCACTGGTGAGAAAAACCCCTAAGGACTTAACGACTCGAGCAAATAAGGCCACAAAACTAAAGATTTTATTATATGAACCGCTTTTAGGCGTGAATACTTATGCTTTATAAGGCACAAATACCTAACTTAATCAGAGAATTTTTATAGATATATATATTTCTTTTTTTCTTTTTTTTTTCAAACTTATCTAATCATCTTTTGCATAAATACCAAAGCTTGCTTAGGTCAAAGCACCTAGCTAATCAATAATTAGATTTATTTATTTTTTATAGATTTATATATATATATATATATATTTATAAGGCAAAAGAATCTTTGTTTTTGAACCCTAAGTGTGTAAGTGTATGAAGTGTGCATAATTCATCAAGGTAAAGATCAAGACTAAATTACTTTGACAAATTATCTTCCTAACCTAAAAATCACACAAATAATCTTATTTTGATCAAGTGTAAGAAATTCTAATTTGGATTTTCCTATTCCTCAAAATTGACTTAATTTCTTATAAAAAAATATGTCAAAATATTATTTCTATTTTCAAAAAGTTTTTAAAAGTAAAGAAAATGTTAATTTTTTTTAATAAAAAGAAAAACCTAAGTTATGTTAGATCCTTCCCCACACCTATCTCATACATTGTCCTCAATGTATTAATTAATGCATAGATGCATGAAAGAAGAAAGGGAAGAAAAATATTACCTTAAGGTGGCAGTTCCGGTTGTGGTCTAATTGGTCCACGAAATGCGGCCCAATCGAATTTTTGTGGAGTTCGGAGGAACCCACCAGAAATCTCTCTTATATAACCCACTAAAATGATGTATATATGAACGGTTTTTATTAAAAAAATTATCCCATCTAATTTCTAAATTTCATAATTAATTTCGGAGTCAATTTTGTCAACCGCCTTTCCCAAAATGGAGTGTGAAAAGATGGAATGATTGACTTGAACTTAGAAAGTCTGCAAACTAATACCGACTCAGGAAAGTGACTTAAGTCAAGTAAAGATTTAGGAGTCGAGATTGGTTCAGGAAGTGGGTCCAAATCAAGAAGTTGAAACTCAAGTACATACTCATTTTCCCACAATGGAATGTGACTTAATATTGGTGATTCAAGTTCAAGAATGACAGGTGTGGAAAGCAAATTGACTCTAAAATATTACTCAAGTCGGGTAACAAAACAAGAGTTAATATTGATTCAGGAATTTGAACTGGATCACAAATTTGAGAATCTATGTCACATTTCTCATTGAGTTCAATTTCATAAAAATGAGAACTTGCCAATTTGTCAATGGGACTTTCAAAAGTATGAAATTGGTTAAGTTCAATATGATGATCATAAAAGATTGGTGATTCAATTTCATGATGAATTGGCACATAATCCAATGTTGACTCGGGAAAAAGATTAAGATCAGGTGAAAATATCGGAGTCATTATTGAATCAGGAAGTAGAATTGAGTCACCAAGTTGAGGTTCAGGATCATATTAATTCTCAAGTTCAATTTCAGGAAAGGGATAACTTGCGAAACTGTCAATATCATTTTCAAAATTTAGAGTTTGGGCAAGTTCAAATGGTTGTACTGAAATAGAATCTTGTTTTCCAAAACAACATGATTCTTCGGCTCTAACAGAATGGTTAGCGATATAAGAAATGGTCAAACGGTGAGAACAGAGAGTTTGGACCATCATATCTATGTCATGATTACGAGCAATTTGAGCCTGAGTCATGGCTTCAAGCATCTTTTCATAGTTGATTGGTTCATAATTTTATTGCGATTGAACTTGAAAAGAGAAGTGTTGTATTAGAATTTGTGATGAAATTGTGAGTCCATCAGATTTTGTGATTGTTGCTTGGACTCACGCATACTCATGTTCAAGATTGATGGTTTTCTATTTTGAACTGGTAGAACTGAGTATGAATCTTGAAAATATCGTGGACAAGGTGGGTAAGGAGGACAAGTTGGTTGAAAATTGGGCTCGGGAGAGGTGAATCCCCATTGACTCTGTGAAGATTTGAAATTATTTTAGAAATTATGGTCATAAGATTGGGGGCATGGGTTATATTAATTCGGATAAGACCAATCTGGCACACTAGGTTGGTTAAAGTTTTGATATGCCGGGTTGGTAATATTCAAAAAAGAGGTCGGGGTGTAATATGGATTACCATTAAAATTGAAAAAATTATTGTTATAAGCCATATCACACAAGAAATGTCAAACACAAACAAGGAAAAGCAAACAAATAAAAAGAGAAAAAAATCTAACCTAAGTTAGGGTAAACCTTAGACCTAGACGACTCTTAACTGGTTAGATTGTCCACGAGGGATATATTGTCGAATCTGACCACAAGTTAATCGGTCAGGTAGGGGCAAGATTGGTGGGAGGTATCCGTGCAGAAGCGACGGGCCTTATTAAGCCAAACCACCAGCCTTCGGGGTTTCGCCCCTCAATCCCAACCTTACACACTAATTTGGCAAGAGTCAAATTCAAATCAACTTCCACCTTAGGTTAGTCTCCTATTTGAGTCTGAGATGTTCCTAGGGCCAACGTCTACTCAGTTTTAGTTAGGCTTAGGTTAGTGAGTGAGGAGATTGTTTGTGGGCTAAGGGAGGGTAAGGACTTCCCCACCTTATCTTGTTTATAGGACAAGCCCTTAAATCAATTTAGTGTAGTGTACAAGTATATAGAAAAAAGTAACACTAAAGCAATATTTATACAAGAATGAACCTTATACTAAATGCTATGCACACATACCTTAGCTTCAGCACTATTTAACAGTAAATAGAAAATGTAATGAAATAGACAAGTGCCTAAATGCAAAGTCTAAATCATTTTTAGCATTTACAATAAACTTTTTACTATTGTGTTAGAAATGTATATAAAGTGAGTCAAACAAGGAAATAAAAGCTACAGATATTAAACTATGCAATTTAGCCAACCTGCAGAAAATACAGGTTAGTAGTTCACTGATAGGTAGTAAAAAATGCATATTTATCACTACATTTACTATCATGTTTCCCTATTTATTCTTTTAATTATGCACTATTACTAAAGTTTTGTTATTTAATGTGTGCAGGCCTTGAGTAATTAAGAAAATAAAGAAATAAAAGCCTAAATGAGGCCCAGAAGCCCAAAAGCTCATGTGCAAAAGTTGTAGTAATTTAGAAGGTTCTATATTATCTAACCTAATCTAAACTTGAATTTTTAAACTCTTTATTTAAAATCTAAGTAAGGAAAGGGAGAATAAGAAAGAACTCCTAATTGCTAAAAGAAGAGGAAAAGTATGGACTTCTACTCAACCCTAGTTGCTTGCAGGACAAAGCTAAAGATAAAGGAGAGAAAAATTCGGATTCAGACTGTACACGTTTTAGTATTCAGATCATAACTTTTGCTACAGATATTCAAATCTGATGATTCAAGATGATCCAGAAAGAAGACTTGAAGGATTATAACTTAATGTTGATCAAACTTTCTAATTCAATCAGCAGATAAGCCATATTCGGTGATCAACATGATAACAAGTTCCGGACAGATTTGAACTTCTATGGATAAGTTAAAAAAAAGTTTGGAGATTATTAAAGAATTCAAATTCAGAGATATTTTGCTCCTCCTATCTTCATACGCTTCTTATCCTCTGGTTTTCTCCTATAAATACCCTTGCATAGCAACAGAGGAAGGGCAGATCTCAGAAGCTCAAGGGCAGATCCAGAGACGGGAGCTTAGGGTTTTTCTTTAGATTTTCTCTTTTCAAAATTCTTGTAGTTTGTAACTTAGTTTTTTTATGTAATTTTTAATTTTCTTTATGTAACTGAGAGGAGAAACGAGTTTCATGGAGGAAGGAGATCAAACTTGTACTGAGGGTGACACCGGTGTAAGTAAGTCTTTTCTTTCATTGTTATTAGAATCGAATCAAAGTTTCTTTTTCTTCTTTACTCTTGTTTTCATTTACTTTCCTCTGATGTGCTTGTAATCCAAGTGAATTCGATAGCCTCGAGACTGCTTCACCATTGCAAGTGCCCTTGATGGCCTATGGTGATGAATAACCATTCTTTGTTAGTTTAGCTTCGCCCTTTTATTCGTAGTGTAGATCGAGAATGGGGAAGATCCTATACGCCATGCTTGATTGCCTTCAAAGACAAGGTAAGTCGTCGCAATGGATCCAAGGTATACGAGCACTGAAGAGGTAAGTATTTTTTAGATTATCTTTCTTTTCTTTTATTCTTTAGTTTCAATATCACAAACTCCAACCATCTTTATCACTCTGTTCAATTTCTTTGTATATAATCTATTTTTCATCTTTCCATCTTCTTAATCTACCATCTTCTTCCTAATTTAACTTTAATTCAAATTTTCCTTTTTTCTTTTAAAGAACTAAAGAAGAACTTTAACCATACTTTGTAGCCTAAAAGAGAACTTACTAAAAAGCTTCCATCGCTAGTCCCTCCTTGTGGATCACGACCTGCATAGCCACTTGCTATCGCGGTAGAATTGAGTAACTTGCACATCTCTCTTTTAAAGTTTTGAAATTCTGTATTTTGTGTGCAGGTAAAACCTCAATCAAAATTTTGGCGCCGTTGCCGGGGAGGGACGGTAAGTTAATCTCTTTAAAAATTTACATTTTTGGTTAACTTTCTTCTTGTTTTTTTATAGATTTAACAACAAGGAATATCTGTTGCAGTGGACATATAAGTGGCCCTGGACTCTGTTCAAGAAAGCAGAGCCCAAAAGCCCTCAGATTTGCTACATTCCAGTGGCAAACTGAGTGAACTACTAACCTGTATTTTTTGCAGGTTGGCTGAATTGAAAATCTGAATTTCTGTAGCATTTATCTCCTTGTTTGACTCACTGTATCTATATTTCTAACACAACAGTAAAAATTTGATTGTAAATATTAAAAATGATTTAGACTTTGTATTTAGGCACGTGTCTATTTCATTTCATTTTTTTTATTTACTGTTGAAGAGTGCTGGAGCCAAGGTATGTGTGCATAGCATTTAGTATAAGGTTCATTCTTGTATGAAATATTACTTGAATGTTATTCTTTTCTATACACTTGTACACTGCACAAAATTAACTTAAGGGCTTGTCCTATAAACAAGATAAGGTGGGGAAGTCATTACCCTCCCTTAGCCCACAAACAATCTCCTCACTCACTAACCCAAACCTAACTAAAAATGGGTAGACGTTGGCCCTAGGGACATCTCGGACTCAATAAGAAGATTATCCTAAGGGGGAAAGGGGTTGGAATTTGACTCCTGCCAAATCAGTGTCTAGGAAGGGGATTAAGGGCCGAAAGCCCGAAAGTTGGTGGTTACTTAATTAAGGAACGTCTTTGACGGATAACCTCCCACCAATCTTGCCCTGACCTGGCTGATTAGCTTGTGGTCAAAGTCTATATTATACCTCCCGTGGACAGTCTAACCAGTTAGAAGTTGTATAGGTCATAGGTCTACCCTAACTTAGTTTAGAATTTTTTTCCTTTGTTTGTTATTTGTTTCTTTGTTTGTATTTTATTGTGTGATATGGCTTATAACAACAATTTTTCCAATTTTAATGCTAATCCATATTACACACCAACCTCTTTTTTGGATATTACCAACCCGGCATATTCTAACTTTAACCAACCTAGTGTGCCGGAGTGGTCTTATCCGAATGAATATAACCCATGCCCCCCATCTTATGACCATAATTTCCACAACAATTTCAACTCTTCACAGAGTCCATGGGGATTCGCCTCCCCCGAGTCCAATTTTCAACCACCTTGTCCTCCCTATCCACCTTGTCCACAATATTTCCAAGATTCATACTCAGTTCTACCAGTTCAAAATAGAAAACCATCAATCTTGGAAATGAGTATGCATGAGTCCGAGCAACAATCACAAAATAGAAAGCCATCAATATTGGACATGATGATGCGTGAGTCTAAGCAACAATCACAGAATCTGACCGACTCACCATTTCACCACGAATTTCATAACAACACTTCATCTTTTCAAGTCCTATCACAACAAAATGATGAACCAATCGACTATGAAAAGATACTTGAAGCCATGACTCAGGCTAGAATCGCTCGTGATCATGACATAGATATGATGGTTCAAACTTTACGTTCTCACCGTTGGACCATTTCTAATGTCGCTAACCATTCTGTTAGAGCCGAAGAGTCACGTGTAAGATCACCTAGAGGGGGGGTGAATAGGTGATGGCTAATCTAATGGTCACTTATGAACAAATAATGCGGAATTAAAACTAAGTTGACCAAATTAAACTTCTTTTAATTGAACACTTATGTATAACACAAGAGTGTTGCCGAATTCCCCTTGCGAGGCTCTGGACAAACTCCTCTAGGTTCCCCTTGAATGGGTTGAGGTGCCGCGTTGGCTCTCTTGGTTGAATACAAGTGTTAGACAATCAATCCCAAGCAATTATATAACAATTAAGCACAAGGGTATATCAAGCATGTAAAGTAAATACAATGTAAGTAATGCAAGATATAATAGAGACAAAAAGAGTAAGAGAGCAAGAGTGAGCAATCGCAAACACAAAGGGTTTGTTTCGAGGTTCAAGCACACTTGCTCTACATCCCCGCCTTCGACACACGAAGGATTTCCACTATGTAAGATCCCACCGGATCTCTCCTCGGTGCCGCAACACCTACAAGCTCTCGGACTCTAAAGTCCCTTACACACGCAAGTCCACCGACTCGCCGAGGCCGCACCTCAAACCACCAAGAGTTCACAACCGAACTCTAACCACCAACGAGCACACTTGCCCGTCTCCTCAAATACAAAGGAAATCTCTTTGGTGATCTAACACTTGATCACCAATTACAAACTCACTACAACACTCTCCCTATAGGATAGATATACAATGGAAGCTCAAGTGTAGTGTGAGAAAAAACAAGGAAAGAAAGCTTTGATGAAAAACTCAAGAAATCACTTTAACACTCTTATAAAATCTTCCCTTTTGATTGGAAGTATTAGCTCACTATTTTTGTGGAGAAAAACCTCTGAAATGAATATGAGAAAACAGGCTCTAAGGTCTCCAAAATCTTGGCTCAAAACAATGACAAAACCCCCTTTTATAGAGGTCAGAAAATCTGACCGTTGGGGTCTGTCAGAGCTGCCGGTCGACCGGCCCGGTCGACCGGCAACGGTCAAAAATCCGACCGTTGCAGCCTCCGGTCGACCGGCCCGGTCGACCGCGCAACTGGAGAAGAGAGAAAACTCTCTGTCGGTCGACCGGCCCGGTCGACCGATAATTCCCGAGAGCAAAGCTCTCTTAAGCGGTCGACCGGTCCGGTCGACCGTCCTCCAGTGCACACAGGTGTGCACGCTGTGCACGTCCGGTCGACCGACCCGGTCGACCGGCCACTGTCAGTTCTGAAAAATCAGAACTGCCAGAACCTGAAAATTTGGGATTTAAGGATAGGTCTTTTTGGCTTAATAAAAATCCCATAAATACTTAGAAATTCTACAAAAATAGTTTTATGAGATAGAAACATGCTTGCACAAAATCAGGCATGTTATTGAAGATTTGACTATTTTTGTAACTTGGAAATATTGGCTCATAATAAAAAACTGTTTTTCTAAAACAATGTTTTTTCCAAATTTCCATCAAATACAAAAACAAGATACACTTTAAAGCATAGTGTGTGTGGATATGATCCACTACACAATCAAGATGACATATCTAGTTCTTGACATAAAGCACTAAACTTGGTTTTGAAATATCAACATGTTTTTCCAAAACTTTCATCAAATACAAAAACAAGATATACTCTAAAAGCATAGTGTGTATGGATATGATCCACTACACAATCAAGATGAAATATCTAGTTTTTGACAATAGGCTCTAAGCATGGTTTTGGATATAAGATATGTAAACTATGAAATACCAAAAACCAAATTGTATTTTATCACAAATAAAAATCTTTTCTTAACTAGGAAAATCTTTTATGAAAATCATTCTATCAAGAGTTCTATCAAGAGTGTGTGTGTGATATAGACTTGAGCAATCCACCAATCTATTCTATCCTTTACATTTTTATCTAAAACAAATAAAAATCTTATACCTAGACACAAGTCTTCATCTTCTTGAAGTCTTCACTTGAAGGCTTCTCATCTTCTTGACTTGGTCCAAATGCAATCCACCGAGCTCATCTCTAGATGTGTTCTTGATGCATAGGCTCGTGAATCAACCGGTGCTAGCTTCCAACTTGACTTTAAATCCTTTGTTGAAGCTCCACACCTACTAAGATCTTGATAAGGAATCTGTCACTAATTAAACACAAGATCATTAGTAATCATAACTTCATGAGTTGATCATCATCAAAACTAGGGTGATAGGCCTTTGGGCCAACAATCTCCCCCTTTTTGATGATGACAAAACTCATGACGTTATATATGCATGGATTAAAGTAAAGTTTCAAAGAAGCTCCCCCTTAACTCATGCATACAAAATAAATAATAAATATGATCATGAAGCACATGAATATGGATGCAAATATGGAGATGCAACAAGCATAAATCAAAATCTTTTTACTCCTATTTGCATAAATCAAAACACATATGCATAAATACAAATCTTAATTCCCCTTAATTACGAAGGACAAATACTTCTCCCCCTTAAGCAAGGAAATCATGCATATATATCAAAACAAAAACACAAATACTTCTCCCCTTTTTGTCAATCATCAACAAAGGGTTCAAAGTAAAATCAAATCAACAAATTTTCTCCCCCTTTATGTCAAAAATAAAGAAGTCAAGGAGGGGCAATACAAATCAAAAATTTTGAATTTTTCTCATCAAACAAAATCATTAATTCTATTTTATCAAAACAAATTTTGAATTTTCTCTTTGATATCAAATAAAAAATATTGATACCATTTTAAAATCTAATGCATAAGCTTGAAAAATAAGATTTGAATTAAGCTTAGCATTAACATCACATGAAGAATTCGAACTAGTTAAATGAGAGTGTTTAACAACTAGTACGAAATCCTTCTATCAAGGAATAAATCTAAGGATTTTCATGAAATAGCAATGAAACACAAAACACTCAAACACTCTAATCTATAAAGTCCAAATAGTTTCAAAAGAAGTGAGTGTACTAATGTTATGTGAAACATGGCATCATGAAAATGGCAATAAGGTACAATATTCCTTAGAAAATCATAAACATCAAAATCATCTCACATTTTTTTATTAAATCATTGAAAACAAAATCTATATATCAAGATATATGTATGTTTTGACAATACATGAAATATACATACATATCTCTTAAACTCAAGTGAGTCTATATGAATGGATTTGCATTGAAGGCAAAAGACTCAAGAGTTATACATGTATATTTTAAGGTTTGACAAAATACACATATACATGAAATAAAAGGCATATGATCATAAATCAAATCCAAAAGGTGAACATAAGTTTAAATATGTATGAATCATCAAAACTAAGCAACACAAGTACATTTCAAGGGTTCAAATAAGCATTTAAGCACACTTACTAATAGATCTTTTGAGGCCCATGATATGTTCAAGTATAAATCCTAGTGTTGACAAAAACTAACATATAAACTAATATTCAAATCATGAAGCATTAAATTTTAAGAAAAATAAAATCATGTGACAATCTCAAAAACTATTTGAAGAATACATAACTAGTATAAATTGTTTTTGAAAACTAGTTAAAGATCCTTCAAATATGTCAAATCATATGTTTTTCATGAATGAGACTAAGTACATAAAAATCCAAGCACTCATAGTCCATAAAGCTCATAAATATATTTTTGAATAAAAGATGAGTGTTCAAAGGTTATGTAAATAGTATTTTCATGAAAGTTGTCATTGAAGCTCAAATCACATAGAAATCATTGTTATCAAATCAACACAAAATCATTTTATTAAAAACTACAATCTTCATGGTATATATATGAATTATACAAATCTAAAATACACATACATATCCCAAAATTGTAAAAGAGTCTATCAAATATTTGCATGAAAGCTAGAGACTCACGGGTATACATGTATATTTACTAGATTTGAATTAAACATGCATATACATGAAGTAAATCATAAAAATTGGCAAAACATGTATAAAGGAGAATCATCAAAACTAGTTTATACAATACATAAAGTGGATACAAGTGAGCATGAAGTCCAAATATTTAAGAATCAATTGTAGTTCACTATTTGTATATGTATACATACAAGTTTGACAAATCTACATCTAAGCATGTAACTACCACATAAAGCACACAAAATCTTAAAATATGAACATGCTATGAATATTATGAATGAACAAGCATGTACATAAATGAAATAGGAGTTTAGAAATTGTTACCAACTCCAAAGCTCCTTGCATGGTGGTTGATCCACCAAAGCTCCTTGATAGCGATGCAACCCAAAAGTATGTCCATCATGTCCAAGTGCATCCACTACCAAGGTACCATCCCTCTCACGTTTTGTGAGAGCCCTCACCTACATCACAAGCAAAAGGTGGGGGTTTTGGTACCCATATTTTTCTTGGGTCCTTTGGGGTTAGCTTTATTATAAGGAACCCAAAATTCTTTAGACATAGCAAAATATAAGTTATGCTTCTTATCAAAACAATATTTTGCTAAATGGCCTTTGCGACCACAATGTGTACAAGTGTACACCCTATCATGATGCTTATGAGTGTGATTGTGATCGTGATGTGCAACATAAGCATGAGCATGATGAGTATGTGCATGAGCATGAGGAGTTTGTTTCTTTGAAAACATTGACTCCAACTTATTATGATTAAATGCACAAGAGTTCAAAGTTGAACTCAAATTATCCATTTTATTTTTCAAAACATTTATCTCACTTGTGGTGGCATGTAAAGCATGGTGAGATATATGATCAATTTTCTTTTTCTTTTGTGAAACAAAATCTTTTTCTTTTTCACATAGTTTTCTTTTTAAAGATTTATTTTCTTGAAAAACAACTTCTTTTTGTTTTTCCACCATATCAATTTTATTTTCAAATCAATGTTTCCTTTACATAAATTATTTAATTTAGACATAAGGGAAACATTCTCATTTTTCAAAAACTCATTTTCTTTTTCTAAGCATGCCATTTTATTTTCTAATAAATCTTTATCATTAAGCATGGCATCAAAATTCTTTTTCAAAATTTTATTATCTTTTTCTAAACATGCAATGTTAGTTCTAAAAGAGTCATGTTCTACATGCATGCAATCAAGTTCCTTTTTCAAATTTTTATTTTTCTTTTTAATCATGTCATATTTTTCAAGCACAAGATGACAAAAGGTAGCAAGCTCATCATATGACATGTCTACATCCTCATCATCGGATTCGGTGTTTACCTCAAGGGGGTTATCCCCTTGGACCATATAGCATACGTTGGAGATGTCGCTCCCAACGTCCGAATCGCTCCCCGCATAGTATAAGTCCTTTTCGCCAAGGGAGGTGATGATGTTCCAAGCTACAAAAGCCGATTCAACATTAGAAACCCTAGATAAATAATCATCATTTAGGGTTGACTTAATAGCATGAAGGGCTTTTGCATTAGCCTCAATGTTCTTACCATTTAAGCAATATTCTTTATTAGTTGTGGCAAGATATACACTAAGGCCAAGTCCTTTGAGGAACAAAGACATCTTAACCTTCCAAATTTGGATGTTAAGAATGTCAAAGGTGGGTGGTGACATGAAGTCCATAGTGTGTGTACAAATCTTGTGATTAGCCTAAAAGAGGATCTTTAACTCTTAGTTGTTAGACCCAATATCAAGAGCACTAGCTCTGATACCAATTGTAAGATCACCTAGAGGGGGGTGAATAGGTGATGGCTAATCTAATGGTCACTTATGAACAAATAATGCGGATTAAAACTAAGTTGACCAAATTAAACTTCTTTAATTGAACACTTATGTATAACACAAGAGTGTTGCCGAATTCCCCTTGCGAGGCTCTGGACAAACTCCTCTAGGTTCCCCTTGAATGGGTTGAGGTGCCGCGTTGGCTCTCTTGGTTGAATACAAGTGTTAGACAATCAATCCCAAGCAATTATATAACAATTAAGCACAAGGGTATATCAAGCATGTAAAGTAAATACAATGTAAGTAATGCAAGATATAATAGAGACAAAAAGAGTAAGAGAGCAAGAGTGAGCAATCGCAAACACAAGGGTTTGTTTCGAGGTTCGAGCACACTTGCTCTACATCCCCGCCTTCGACACACGAAGGATTTCCACTATGTAAGATCCCACCGGATCTCTCCTCGGTGCCGCAACACCTACAAGCTCTCGGACTCCAAAGTCCCTTACACACGCAAGTCCACCGACTCGCCCGGCCGCACCTCAAACCACCAAGAGTTCACAACCGAACTCTAACCACCAACGAGCACACTTGCCCGTCTCCTCAAATACAAAGGAAATCTCTTTGGTGATCTAACACTTGATCACCAATTACAAACTCACTACAACACTCTCCCTATAGGATAGATATACAATGGAAGCTCAAGTGTAGTGTGAGAAAAAACAAGGAAAGAAAGCTTTGATGGAAAACTCAAGAAATCACTTTAACACTCTTATAAAATCTTCCCTTTTGATTGGAAGTATTAGCTCACTATTTTTGTGGAGAAAAACCTCTGAAATGAATATGAGAAAACAGGCTCTAAGGTCTCCAAAATCTTGGCTCAAAACAATGACAAAACCCCCTTTTATAGAGGTCAGAAAAATCTGACCGTTGGCGTCTGTCAGAGCTGCCGGTCGACCGGCCCGGTCGACCGCAACGGTCAAAAATCCGACCGTTGCAGCCTCCGGTCGACCGGCCCGGTCGACCGCGCAACTGGAGAAGAGAGAAAACTCTCTGTCGGTCGACCGGCCCGGTCGACCGATAATTCCCGAGAGCAAAGCTCTCTTAAGCGGTCGACCGGTCCGGTCGACCGTCCTCCAGTGCACACAGGTGTGCACGCTGTGCACGTCCGGTCGACCGACCCGGTCGACCGACCCGGTCGACCGGCCATTGTCAGTTCTGAAAAATCAGAACTGCCAGAACCTGAAAATTTGGGATTTAAGGATAGGTCTTTTTGGCTTAATAAAAATCCCATAAATACTTAGAAATTCTACAAAAATAGTTTTATGAGATAGAAACATGCTTGCACAAAATCAAGGCATGTTATTGAAGATTTGACTATTTTTGTAACTTGGAAATATTGGCTCATAATAAAAACTGTTTTTCTAAAACAACATGTTTTTCCAAATTTCCATCAAATACAAAAACAAGATACACTTTAAAGCATAGTGTGTGTGGATATGATCCACTACACAATCAAGATGACATATCTAGTTCTTGACATAAAGCACTAAACTTGGTTTTGAAATATCAACATGTTTTTCCAAAACTTTCATCAAATACAAAAACAAGATATACTCTAAAAGCATAGTGTGTATGGATATGATCCACTACACAATCAAGATGAAATATCTAGTTTTTGACAATAGGCTCTAAGCATGGTTTTGGATATAAGATATGTAAACTATGAAATACCAAAAACCAAATTGTATTTTATCACAAATAAAATCTTTTCTTAACTAGGAAAATCTTTTATGAAAATCATTCTATCAAGAGTTCTATCAAGAGTGTGTGTGTGATATAGACTTGAGCAATCCACCAATCTATTCTATCCTTTACATTTTTATCTAAAACAAATAAAAATCTTATACCTAGACACAAGTCTTCATCTTCTTGAAGTCTTCACTTGAAGGCTTCTCATCTTCTTGACTTGGTCCAAATGCAATCCACCGAGCTCATCTCTAGATGTGTTCTTGATGCATAGGCTCGTGAATCAACCGGTGCTAGCTTCCAACTTGACTTTAAATCCTTTGTTGAAGCTCCACACCTACAAAGATCTTGATAAGGAATCTGTCACTAATTAAACACAAGATCATTAGTAATCATAACTTCATGAGTTGATCATCATCAAACTAGGGTGATAGGCCTTTGGGCCAACATCACGTTGCTTTGGAAAACAAGATTCTATTTCAGTACAATCATTTGAACTTAACCAAACTCCAATTTTTGAAAATGACAATTTTGAACATAACAATGACAGTTTGGCAAGTTATTCATTTCCTGAAATAGAACTTGAGAATGATCTTGACCCTCAACTTGATTATTCAATTCTACTTCCTGATTCAATAATGACTCCAGTGTCTTCACCTGATTTCAATTTTCTCGAGTCAACATTGGATCCTGTGCCAATTCATTATGAAATTGAATCGCCAATCTTTATGATCATCATATTGTCTTGACCAATTTCATACTTTTGAAAGTCTCATTGACAAATTGGCCAGTTCTCATTTTTATGATATTGAACTCAATGAGATATGTGACCTAGATTCTCAAATTTGTGATCCAGTTCAAATTCCCGAATCAATATTGACTCCTATTTTGTTACCCGATTTGAGTAATATTTTAGAGTCAGTTTTGATTCCCACACCTGTCATTCTTGAACTTGAATCATCATTATTAAGTCACATTCCATTGTGAGAAAATGACTGTGGACTTGAGTTTCAACTTATTGATTTGGATCCACCTCCTGAACCAATCTCGACTCCTAAACCTTTACTTGATTTGAGTCACTTTCCTGAGTCGGTATTAGTTCCTGTACTTCCTATGTCCAAGTCAATCATTCTATCTTTTCACACTCCATTTTGGGACAAGGCGGTTGACAAAATTGACTCCGAAATTAATTATGGAATTTGAAAATTAGATGGGGTTAAATTTTTAGTAAAAAATGTTCAACATACATCATTTTAGTGGGTTATACAAGAGAGATTTCTGGTGGGTTTCTCCGAACTCCACAAAAATTCGATTGGGCCGCATTTCATGGACCAATTAGACCACCACTGGAACCACCACCTTAAGGTAATATTTTCCTTCCCTTTCTTCTTTTCATGCTTAAGTGCATTCATTCATACATTGAGGATAATGCATGAGATAGGTATGGGGGGAGGATTTACTAACATACTAGCATAGGTAGATGCTAACTTAAAAAAAAACTTTTTGAAAAGTGAACAATATTTTGACTTATCTTTTGAAAGAAATCTAAGTTAATCTTAAAATTTAGGAAAATCATGATTAGGATTTCTAAAAACTTGGTCAAAATAAAATAATTGTTGAATTTTTAGGTATAGAAAAAAAATTGAATAAGTAATTAGTCTTGATTTTTACCTTAATGAAATGTGCATACCTAATACTCTTACACATCTAGGATTCTAAGACAAAGACTCCTGTGCCTTATAAAAATATATATAGTAATATAAATATAAAAAATAAAAATAAAAAAGAAATTCACAAATTAAGCTGGATACATGTGCCTCAAGAAGCATAAGTATTCACGACTAAAGGTGATTTTATAAATAAAGTCCTTAGTTTTGTGGCCTAGTTCACTCGAATCCTTAAATCCGTGGGGTGTTTTCTCACCCGGTGCCCTAAAACCGACCGGTTTGGGAGCCACCGACCTTAGCTTCGCTACATGGGTGGATTAGAAAGCCTAAGAAAACTAAGAATATTATTTATATATGTACTAACACATCTAATAGTCAATTAGTTAGGTATGAGGGCTTCAAGAAGCCTTGATACTTATACAAAAGAAAATTAGATAAGTTATACATTTAAAAAAATAGATATATATAAAAAATATATAATAAAGAGGCATGGGAGTCCAAGTTAAAGAATTCCTAGTAAAGATTCACAAGGATGCATATGACTTAGGGTAACGAAAAAGACTATACAAAAATTCAATTTTGCTTCTTACCTAAAATGGATAACAATTTGTTATATGAAGACTAAGTTTAAGAATGAATAAAAATGATAATCCTAAAACTTATAGACTACTTAGTCTCTTCAAACATATTTCAAATATTTTTCTTTTTATGGATTTTGTGGGTGTAATTCGCTGAAAACCCTCACGAGATGATTGGTAGTGAAAAGTGCATTTTTATCATAACATTTACCATCACATTTTCATATTTATTCATTTAATTCTGCACATTTATTAATATTTTGTGATTTATTGTGTGCAGGCCTCGAAATAATAAAAGAAAGAATTAAAGCCTAAAAAGAGCCCAAAAGCCCACATTTGAAGCCCAGGTGCAAAGTGCAAATATCAATTGTCAAAGTGCAAATACACAAGGGCTAATGTTGCAATTATTAAAGATGAGGGAAGGATAGACTTCTATCCAACCCTAAATACTTGCAGATGAGGTTGAAAGCCAAAGATAAGAGTGCAGAGATAAGGAAATTCGTTTAAAAGAGATTGGGAGATTTTAAGATCTAGATAACTTGATTACTAAGTTATCTCGAAATCCCAACATAAAGAGCCAGGATCACACTTCCAGAAGCAGGCGCCCAGATGGACGGACCAGGAGAGGCCACGCGCCAAAGCGCGTGGCCATAAGCTACTGTAGTGCCGCAGAATTGCGGCAAAAGCCGCAATTTTGCGGCACTTTGATGTTATCTGGATACCAGATTTCGTGGGTGACTTTATCCGGGACTCTTCGACCTTCTGCACCTATAAATACCCCCTGCAGTGCAACGTACAGAGCGTCCAGCATCCAGCAAAGGGCCAAAAGCTAGGGTTTTTAGGTTTTTCTTCTTCTAGGTTAGATTTTATTTCCCCCATTGTAAATTTCTATTTTCTTTTTGTAAAAACTGAGAGGAGATGATGTATTCATGGAGGAAGGGATCTACTTGTACTGATGGTGACAGTCGGTGTAAGTTCTATTTTTCCACCATTGTTTAATAATCAAATCGAGGTTTGCTTTTATTTTTGTATTGTTTTATTTTCTTTTCTTCTTATTTAATCTTGTGTATCTCAGTATTTACTTCCTTCTATTTGTTCTCAAATGTCTTGCCCACCATGAGAACCAACTGCTTCGAGAATACTTAGCCGAAGAAGGAACCTTGATGGCCTATGGCGATGAACAGGTCTTCATAGTTGCTTTTTATTCCATAGTTAAGAAGGCGGACGATCCTATATGCCATGCTTGTACGCCTTCCAAGAAAAGGTAAATCATCGCAACGGTTCAAACGGTAAGCAGACTGAAGAGATAAGTTTTCTTTTTCTTTTCTTTTCTTTTTGTAGATTAAATCACAACTTCTCCCAATTCTTTATTTGCCGACCCATTGTAAATACCACTTCCTTTCTAACCTAACTAATAAAAATAAAACTTTAGAGAAACTTGCTTAACGCTTCCATCGCAGTCCCTCCCTGAGGATCACGACCCGCATAGCCTTGCTACCGCGGATTAGCATTGAGAACCTCGCACTTTAATTCTTAAATCTAATATTTTATTTTTGCGTGCAGGTAAAATGCAATCAACAAATTGGCGCCGTTGTCGGGGAGGGACGGTAAGTTATTCTCTAATAAAAAAATATTTTTTATTACTAATTCTTTTATTCTTTTCTGTTTGCAGGTTTGGAGAACAGGAAACAGAAACATAGCAGCAGCAGTGGACATATAGCTATCCTGTGCCTCTGCCCTCGAAGGCAGAGCACAGGAAGCTACTGTTTTGCTGCAGATCTGCGGCCAGAGAGGCAATTCTGCGGCAATAGTAGAGAACTACTGATCCCAATTTCTGCAGGTTGCTGCAAAGTTCAAATACTGTTTACTGCTCTGTTGATTTTGTTCTGTGATAACCCTGCTTACTGCTAATTAATTCAACAGTAAAAAGTTTGTTGTTAATGATAAAAATTGATTAGACGTTTGCATATTAGGCACGTGTCTTTCCAAGTTATTTATTTTTACTGTTGAAGAGTGCTGGCGACAAGGTACGTTTGCATAGCATATAGATTAGGAAACACTCTTGGTTGTTTACTGCTTTCTTGAGTGATTACTTTTCTACAGCTTTACACGTACACTAATTCATCTTAAGGGCATAACCCATAAATAAGATAAGGTGGGGATTTCATCACCCTTCCTTAGCCCAAAAATCATATCCAAAGCACTCTCTAACCCAAGCCTAACTTAAAAATTAGTAGACGTTGGCCCTAGGGACATCTCGGACTCAATAGGAGATTATCCTAAGGAGGAACAGTGTTGGAAGTTGACTCTTGCTAAATCAGTGTCTAGAAAAGGGATTGAGGGCCGAAAGCCCGAAGATTGGTGGTTATTTAATTATGGAACGTCTTTGACGGAAAACCTCCCACCACTCTTGCCCTGACCTGGCTGATTAACTTGTGGTCAAAGTCTGCACCCGACCTCCCGTGGAAAGTCTAACCAGTTAGGAGTCGTCTAGGTCATAGGTCTACCCTAATTTAGGTTAGATTTTTTTTTTGTTTGTTTATTTGTTTTCTTTTTGTTTTGTTTGTGTTGGTGTGATATGGTATATAATAATAATTCCAATTTTAATCCATATTACACCCCTAACTATTATTCGGATATTACCAACCCGGCATACTCTAACTTTGACCAATCTAGTGTGCCGGAATGGTCTTATCCGAATGAATATAACCCACACCCCCCATCTTATGACTATAATTTCCATAATAATTTCAACTCGTCACAGAGTTCATGGGGTTTCGAGTCCCCCGAGTCTAATTCTCAACCAAATTGTCCTCCATATCCATCTAGTCCACATTCTTTCAATGATTCATACTCAGATCCCCCCATTCAGAATAGATTACCATCTATCGGGGAATGATAAGTATGCACGAGTCCAAGCAACAACCACCATCAATCGCAGACATGATGATGCGTGAGTCCACCGACTCACAACTTCATCACGATTACCCGTCTTATTTTCAAGTCCAATCAAAACATGATGCACCTATCGACTATGAAGGGATGCTTGCAGCCATGACTCAGGCTAAATTAGCCCGTGATCATGACATAGATTTGATGGTTCAATCTTTACATTCTCACAGTTCGGCCATTTCCGCTTTCGTTGACCACTCGCTTAGAGCCGACGAACCAAGTTGCTTTGGACAACAAGATTCTAATTTAGTACCATCATGTGAACTTGCCGAAACTTCAGAATCTGATAACTTGGCAAGTTTTTCCTTTCATGAATTAGAACTTGAACATGAATATGATCATGATCTTCAACTTGATGATTCAATTTTATTTCCTGATCCAATAATGACTCCAGTGTCTCCACCTGATTTCACTTTTCCCGAGTCAACATTGGATCCTATTCCAATTCATAATGAAATTGAATCACCCATTTTAGATGATCATATTGAACTTGACCAATTGTGCAATTTTGAAAATCCTATGGATAAATTGGCAAGTTCTTTTTATTACATTGAACCCAATGAGATATGCGACCTAGATTCTCACAATCTCTTTACTTCTGAAACTGATTGTACAATTCTGACGGAAGATGTTGACCTTAGTTTTGAAGAATTGTATGGCGATGAGCTAGAATTCCTTAATATTGGAAGTAAAGAGATATCACCCATATTAGGTCACATTCCATTGTGGGAAGAAGATTGTGGACTTGAGTTTCAATTTCTTGACTTGGACTCAATTCTTGAACCTAGCCCGACTCCTGAGCCCTTACTTGGTTTGAGCATCTTCCTTGAGTCGGTATTCGTTCCCGTACCTATAATGTCCAAGTCAATAATTCCATCTTTTCATACTCCATTTTGGGACAAGGAGGTTGAGACAATTAACTCTAAAATTTATTATGAAATTTGGAAATTTGATGGGTGGAAATACTAAAAATTGATTATACATATATTTTAGTGGGTTATGTAAGGAAAGTTTCTGGTGGGTTCCACCAAATTATCTGTTATCTTGATTGGGCCGCATTTCGTGGACCAATTAGACCACCTCCGGAACCACCACCCTAAGGTAACTTCCGCCTTCCCTTGTTCTGTTTCATGCATATATGCATTCATTCATACATTGAGGACAATGCATGAGATAAGTGTGGGGGTGGGCTTTACTAACATACTAACATAAGTAGACACTAACAAAATTTGCTAATAAAAAAAATTTTAAAAAAAAATATTATAAAAAGGACAGTATTTTGACTTATTTTTTTGAAAGAAACCTAAGTTAGTTTTAAGGATTAGGAAAATCATGATTAGGATTTCTAAAAACTTGGTCAAAATAAATAAAATGTTGATTTTTAAGTATAGGAGGAGAAATTGAATAAGTAGTTAGTCTTAATTTTTACCTTAATGAAATGTGCATACCAAATGCATATCTAGGATTCTAAGACAAAGACCTTGTGCCTCATAAAAAAAAAAATATATCACCAATTAAGCTGATACATGTGCCTCAAGAAGCATAAGTATTCATGCCTAAAGGTGAGTAAATAAAATAAAATCCTTAGTTTTGGGGCCTTGTTCACTCGAATTTGAGTCCGCGGGGTGTTTTCCTCACCTGGTGCCCTAAAGCCAACCGGTTTGGGAGTCATCGACTTTAAGTTCGTTACATGGGTGGATTAGAAAGCCTAAGGAAATTAAGGAAAATTACTTATATATGTATTAACACATCTAATAGTCAATTAGTTAGGTATGAGGGCCTCAAGAAGCCTTAATGCTTATACGAAAGAAAATTAGATGCGTTATACATATTAAAAAAAAGAAAAAAATATATATATAGAGGCATGAGAGTCCAAGTTAAGGAATTCCTAGTATAAATTCATAAGGATGCATATGATTTTGGTAACGAAAAAGACTATATTAGAAGTTCAATTTTGACCCTTACCTAAAATGAAAACAATTTACTTTATAAAGACTAAGTCTAAGAATGAATAAAAATGAGGATCCTAAAACTTATAGACTACTTAGTCTCTTCAAATATAATTCAAATACTTTCCTTTTTATTGATTTTGTGGGTGTAATCCGCTGAAAACCCTCACGAGACAACACTCGTGCTCTAGGGTAACCTAGAGGTTTAACGGTTTGTTGCACGTGCTAAGTGCAATCGTGATTCCTACGAAAGTGAGTTAGGTTAGATTAACTTTTCTTTTTCTTTGTTTTTACTCGAGGACGAGCAAAAAGATAAATGTGGGGGTGTGATTGGTAGTGAAAAGTGCATTTTTATCATAACATTTACCATCACATTTTCATATTTATTCATTTAATTCTGCACATTTATTAATATTTTGTGATTTATTGTGTGCAGGCCTCGAAATAATAAAAAGAAAGAATTAAAGCCTAAAAAGAGCCCAAAAGCCCACATTTGAAGCCCAGGTGCAAAAGTGCAAATATCAATTATCAAAGTGCAAATACACAAGGGCTAATGTTGCAATTATTAAAGATGAGGGAAGGATAGACTTCTATCCAACCCTAAACACTTGCAGATGAGGTTGAAAGCCAAAGATAAGAGTGCAGAGATAAGGAAATTCGTTTAAAAGAGATTGGGAGATTTTAAGATCTAGATAACTTGATTACTAAGTTATCTCGAAATCCCAACATAAAGAGCCAGGATCACACTTCCAGAAGCAGGCGCCCAGATGGACGGACCAGGAGAGGCCACGCGCCAAAGCGCGTGGCCATAAGCTACTGTAGTGCCGCAGAATTGCGGCAAAAGCCGCAATTTTGCGGCACTTTGATGTTATCTGGATACCAGATTTCGTGGGCGACTTTATCCGGAACTCTTCGACCTTCTGCACCTATAAATACCCCATGCAGTGCAACGTACAGAGCGTCCAGCATCCAGCAAAGGGCCAAAAAGCTAGGGTTTTTAGGTTTTTCTTCTTCTAGGTTAGATTTTATTTCCCCCATTGTAAATTTCTATTTTCTTTTTGTAAAAACTGAGAGGAGATGATGTATTCATAGAGGAAGGGATCTACTTGTACTGATGGTGACAGTCGGTGTAAGTTCTATTTTTCCACCATTGTTTAATAATCAAATCGAGGTTTGCTTTTATTTTTGTATTGTTTTATTTTCTTTTCTTCTTATTTAATCTTGTGTATCTCAGTATTTACTTCCTTCTATTTGTTCTCTATTGTCTTGCCCACCATGAGAACCAACTGCTTCGAGAATACCTAGCCGAAGAAGGAACCTTGATGGCCTATGGCGATGAACAGGTCTTCATAGTTGCTTTTTATTCCATAGTTAAGAAGGCGGACGATCCTATATGCCATGCTTGTACGCCTTCCAAGAAAAGGTAAATCATCGCAACGGTTCAAACGGTAAGCAGACTGAAGAGGTAAGTTTTCTTTTTCTTTCTTTTCTTTTTGTAGATTAAATCACAACTTCTCCCAATTCTTTATTTGCCGACCCATTGTAAATACCACTTCCTTTCTAACCTAACTAATAAAAATAAAAACTTTAGAGAAACTTGCTTAACGCTTCCATCGCAGTCCCTCCCTGAGGATCACGACCCGCATAGCCTTGCTACCGCGGATTAGCATTGAGAACCTCGCACTTTAATTCTTAAATCTAATATTTTATTTTTGCGTGCAGGTAAAATTCAATCACGAGACAACACTCGTCCTCTAGGGTAACCTAGAGGTTTAACGGCTTGTTGCACATGCTAATTGCAACCGTGATGCCTATGAAAGTGAGTTAGGATAGATTAGTTTTTCTTTTCTTATTCTTTTTTATTTTTACTCGAGGACGAGCAAAAAGATAAGTGTGGGGGTGTGATAGGTAGTAAAAAATGCATATTTATCACTACATTTACTATCATGTTTCCCTATTTATTCTTTTAATTATGCACTATTACTAAAGTTTTGTTATTTAATGTGTGCAGGCCTTGAGTAATTAAGAAAATAAAGAAATAAAAGCCTAAATGAGGCCCAGAAGCCCAAAAGCCCATGTGCAAAAGTTGTAGTAATTTAGAAGTTTCTATATTATCTAACCAAATCTAAACTTGGATTTTTAAACTCTTTATTTAAAATCTAAGTGAGGAAAAGGGATGATAAGAAAGAACTCCTAATTTCTAAAATAAGAGAAAAAGGATGGACTTCTACTCAACCCTAGTTGCTTGCAGGACAAGGCTAAAGATAAAGGAGAGAAAAATTCAGATTCAGACTGTACACGTTTTAGTATTTAGATCATAACTTTTGCTACAGATATTCAAATCTAATAATTCAATAGGATCCAGAAAGAAGACTTGAAGGACTACAACTCTTATGTTGATCAAACTTTCCAATTCAGTTAGCAGGTAAGCCATATTCGGTGATCAACATGATAACAAGTTGCAGGACAGATTTGAACTTCTATGGATAAGTCAAAAAAAAGTTTGGAGATAAAAGAAGAATTCAAATTCAGAGATATTTTGCTCCTCCTATCTTCATAGGCTTCTTATCCTCTAGTTTTCTCCTATAAATACCCCTGCATAGCAACAGAGGAAAGGCAGATCTCAGAAGCTCAAGGGCAGATCCAGAGACGGGAGCTTAGGGTTTTTCTTTAGATTTTCTTTTTTCAAAAATTCTTGTAGTTTGTAACTTAGTTTTTTTTATGTAATTTTTAATTTTCTTTATGTAACTGAGATGAGAAACGAGTTTCATGGAGGAAGAAGATCAAACTTGTACTGAGGGTGACACCGGTGTAAGTAAGTCTTTTCTTTCATTGTTATTAGAATCAAATCAAAGTTTCTTTTTCTTCTTTACTCTTGTTTTCGTTTACTTTTCTCTGATGTGTTTGTAATCCAAGTGAATTCGATAGCCTCGAGACTGCTTCGCCATTGCAAGTGCCCTTGATGGCCTATGGTGATGAATAACCATTCTTTGTTAGTTTAGCTTCGCCCTTTTATTCGTAGTGTAGATCGAGAATGGGGAAGATCCTATACGCCATGCTTGATTGCCTTCAAAGACAAGGTAAGTCGTCGCAATGGATCCAAGGTATACGAGCACTGAAGAGGTAAGTATTTTTTAGATTATCTTTCTTTTCTTTTATTCTTTAGTTTCAATATCACAAACTCCAACCATCTTTATCACTCTTTTCGATTTCTTTGTATATAATCTATTTTTCATCTTTCCATCTTCTTAATCTACCATCTTCTTCCTAATTTAACTTTAATTCAAATTTTCCTTTTTTTTTTAAAGAACTAAAGAAGAACTTTAACCATATTTTGTAGCCTAAAAGAGAACTTACTAAAAAAAGCTTCCATCGCTAGTCTCTCATTGTGGATCACGACCCGCATAGTCACTTGCTATCGCGGTAGAATTGAGTAACTTGCACATCTCTCTTTTAAACTTTTGAAATTCTGTATTTTGTGTGCAGGTAAAACCTCAATAATTCACTCAGATTGCCACAGGAATGTAGCAAATCTGAGGGCTTCTAGGCTCTGCTTTCTTGAGCAGATTCCAGGGCCACTTATATGTCCACTGCAGCAAAAATTTCTTGTTGTTAAATCGGTACACCAAAAATAAAGAAGAAAGTTAGCCAAAAATGTAAATCTAAAAAAAAATAACTTACCGTCCCTCCTCGGAAAATTTAATTGAACTAGTGCAAGGTGCTCAATTCTACCGCTATAGCAAGTGGCTATGCGGGTCGTGATCCACAAGGAGGAACTAGCGATGGATGCTTTTTAGTAAGTTCTCTTTTAGGATACAAAGAATGGTTAAAGTTCTTCTTTTAGTTCTTTAAAAGAAAATGAAAAAGAGTTAAATCAAGTTAGGAAGAAAGTGGAAGAATGAGAAGATGGAGAAAAAAGAAGTGATATGTACAAAGAAATTGAAAGAGTGAAAGAGATTTGGGTATTATGGTGCTGGTGATCTGCACTAAAAGTTACAATAAAAGAAAGAAAAACTAAAAGAAAAACTTACCTCCTTTTGTTGATGACTTACCTAGAACCCTTGCATGTTTTACCTTACTTTGGAGGCGATCAACGCATAACCCATAAGATCGATCTCAGCCCCATTCACATTACATCATCAAGATGAACAAGAATGAAATGATACGAAATTTTGAGGAGAAGAACATCATCATGAAATATCGGTGGCACTCACACAAACATGGCTATACTGATACCTCTAGATTCACTTGGATGCTTATCATAATCAAAAGAGAAAAAGTAGAAAGAAGAAGAAGAAAACAAAAGTAAAGACAAATATAAAAAGTTACCTTTTACTGCTTGCAGAAACGATGGAAGAAAGGAGGAGGGTACATCAGTATCACTTTTAACATAAGCCTCTCTCTCTTACTTACATGAATCTCAATCTAACCTATGCTTACAAAGAAATAAAAATTACATAAAAAGAAAATAAAAACCTACACTAAAAAGAATGAAAAACTGGCCTAAAATTTATCTCTGCTTGGTCGTTCTCCTTTTGCCTTTGAGATTGCAGGTATTTATAGGAGAAATGCAGAGTGTAGAGGAGTATGACGATAAGGGAAGCTAGCTATTTCTGAATTTGAATTCTCCCTTTTCTCCAAACTTGATTTGATGTGGATATTCAGTTCTGATTTGCAGCTTATTGGCGTATTGATTGCTAAATATAACTTATCAAATGACAGAATTAGAAATAATGACCAACTTAAGAGTTGTAGCCCTTTTAAGTCCTCTTTCTGGATCATCTTGAATCATCAGATTTGAGTTCTGGTAGCGAAAGTTATGATTCAAATATTAAAATATATCCAGCCAGAATCTGAGTCAAAATTGCTTCATCTCATCCATTAATCTTCTCTCTAACCATTTATCTCTTTGGATTTGGACTCTGTATTTGACGTTATTCTCGGTTGATCTTTAGCTTTAACTACTTGATTCACCAAAAATGAATTTAACCAACTGGATTTGAGATCATCCTCCTCTAACCAAATAGATCTAGTTAAATCTGAATTTAACTGATATTTATTTGATTTTACCCTCTTTCTCCCTATGATTATCTTCTGCAAAATAGACATTTAAGATAAGAAATTTAGCAGATTTATTACATGATAAATGTGGATATGTAATAAAGAATAATGCAATAAATGTGTGCAATCATTAGCAAGTTAGTAGTTAGATGTTAGAATGTTAAAATGTTAGAATTCATCATCATAAGCCATCAATGGCTCTTGGAAGAGCAAAGCCTTGTAGAGGCTGTTAGATTCATATGG
Source organism: Agave tequilana (assembly GCA_038442645.1). Classification (NCBI taxonomy): domain Eukaryota; kingdom Viridiplantae; phylum Streptophyta; class Magnoliopsida; order Asparagales; family Asparagaceae; genus Agave; species Agave tequilana. The sequence continues at coordinate 69,157 of JAVJIF010009998.1, read as the reverse complement.
ATTATCAAGTAAGCGGTTAGATAGATAGTGGTTAGTAGTTAGATTGCCTTGAGAATAAAAATTAGCTAAATATCATGTAGAAGATGGAGAAATTACAATGGAGAAGAAAGGAGATACCTTTACATAGATTGTTACCATCTATTACATCAATCTCTCTCTTCTCTCTCTGAATCTCTCAGCCCTAATACATGATCTAAAAACGAAATGAAAATACAAAAGAAAAGAAGACACCTACACTATCCTACACTAAAAGAGAGAAAACCTAGCCTATTTCTCAATCTACTCCTGTTTCAGGTCTCGTAGGGCTATTTACAGGCATAAGGACCTTCTAGAAGATGAGACGAGGCCACGTGTCAAAAATCCACGCGTGGCTCGGTAATATTACCGCGAAAACGCGGCAATTGCCGCGTTTTTGCGGCAAAACCAGGGACTTAGGTCCCTGGTTTTAGCGAGTGTTTTTGCCTCGCTTTGGGGACCTTCCAAATATGCTCATATTCGATTATTTGGGTCAATATTTTCGTCAGACACCCGCCAACGTCTAGGTTCATGTATCTTCTAGAAACTCTCTAATTTGGCCTCCAAGAAATCACTCAAAAATGTGTTTAATTAAGCACTTATTACTTCTTTGCCCCTAGACTCTTGATTATCTACAAAGTAGACCAAAACACAGTTAGAAATGATATTTTATTCATAAATCGGTAGGGAAATATGAAATATTAATGCAAAATTGTAGACTAATGAAAAACTGGAACAATAACAACACTGCCTATAATGAAGAGGGGAATCTCGACAGTGAACTCCCACGTCTGAGTAGTCAAAGGAGAGATCTTCCGTCGACGCTGATATGATTGAAGGCATTTAAGCTCAGATCGCATTCCTACCTCAGAGAGATGAACTGAAAAAGTAGGGATGACTCATCCCTACCCGCTGGGATGAAATTTGGTTCCATACCCGCCAAAGTTCAAGCCATCGATGTTGCACACGTATGATGGCAAGAGCTCGCCCAATCAATACATCTATTACTTTAGTGTCAAACCGATAATGTAACAAACAATGATGCTATCGTGACTAGACTGTTCATCGACACTGTTGAGGGGGTAGCTTTTGACCGGTTTAGGAGTCTCCCTGTGAACTCCATTAATTCTTGGGTTGACCTAAAAATCTAATCTCTCTCTCAATTCTATGAGGATAACACCGAGATGACCATGGACCAGCTTCTCTTGATGTCCAGAAAGGAGGAGAATCTGCGCAAGAGTACATTGAGAGGTTTCACAATCTCTCTCTCATGTGTTCCGCAGGCATGCCCTTACCCATATTGCTTCATACGTGCCGACACAACTTCCTCGACAGAGTGAAAGTTCATATGGGAGTTGTCAAAGACCATATGTGAAAAGAGCTTGTTGAGCAAACCAAGATAGCCGAGAAATCGACTAAGAAATTTGAGCCCTCAGTGCCCAAGAACAAGTGGAGTGTAAACAACAAGCGGCGAGATACCGCTTAATCTTCCAATCCAAAGGGAAAGAAACCATGGCAATTGAGTTGTCTAGAGAAGCTCCACCAAAGCATAAGACGGGCAACGCCAGCGACAACCTGGAATCTAAATTCCCGTCGAAGGTGTACTCCTTCAAAGATGAATAAGTGGAGACAGTTTTTCACTTACTTCATAAGGGTAATAAGCTCAAGTTACCCAAAGTTCGGCTCCCCGATGAAGTTGGACGTATTAACGACCCCAAATACTGCCTTTTTCATCGGATGGTACACCATCCTACCAGCAGATGCTTTCTCCTCATGGATAAGATCCATGCATTGGTGGACGCTTGAGTTCTGACTCTCAAATCAGAACAAAAGAAAGACACTGCCAACATGGTGACTCTCCGTTTTGGGACCTTCTAGACAATGATCATTCAGGACAGATAAGCCCCTGTCCCCCAACCCAAACTGGATATCAACAATTCAATGGCTAAAAAGCAGGAGGCCAAGGGCCTTATTTCAATGACAATCAAGTCTAGAGAGATCATGTGGGTCTATCCAGATATCATCAAGGATGAGCAATGAGAATCCAGCAAGCCTAAGCTCAAGGGCAAGTCATGCAATGTCGTCTCTCCTGCAGCAGATGATGACGCTGTGGCGATAGCTTCTCTTAGTGACTTAGAAGAAGAGAAGCTTGCTTTAGCGGCCAGCCCGCTACCTCCTAGCCTGTAGGTACCCGATCTGAAAAAATAGTACTTATGATAGTACGATCAGATCCCCGACATGATGCAGCAGCCAACGACGTCGAGAACAACTGTATCAGTTCAAGCCTTGCCATCATCACAGCCACATGATAAAGAGAAGCATAAAGAGGTCATATTTGACAAGTCCTTGAAGAACCCTTCTTAGGGGCCCGATGCCCCTATCCGCTTTGACATATCGGTGATTAGTCTACAATTTTGCATCATTACATCACATTTTCCTACCAATTTATGAATAAAATCGCTTCTCACCCGTATTTTGGTCTATTTTGTAGATAATAAAGAGTTCAAGAGCAAAGTTAGAATAAGAGCTTAATTAAACCCAATTTTTGGGTAATTAAATCTTATTACTTGGAGGGCAAGCTAGAGAACTTCTAGAAGAAATATTAGATGCAGAATTGGGGACAAATCTAAAGAAACCCGGATCCAATTCACCAAAAAAAGAGATAATTAGAAGTTCCTCGCAGCTGGACGAAACCACAGACAAAAATCAGAGACCTAGATCCCTGTTATTGCCATTTTCACAGCAATCCTGTAGGTCCACATGACGATTTTTGATGCGTGTCCTCATCTCGCCTTCCAGATACTTCTTTTACCTATAAATACTGCAAGGTTTGGCCAGAAACAGGAACGGAGAGCTATAGGCTAGGGTTTTCTCTCCTTCGGTGTAGGTTAGTGTGGTTCTTCTTCTCTTTTCTTTTGTATTTTAATTTTATTTTAGATTCATGCATTAGTGTTGAGTTGATTCTGGAGGAAGAGAGAGTTATTAATGTAATAGAGAGTGACAATCTATGAAAATGTGACTCTTTTCTTCTGTATTGTAATCTTCTCCATCTTCTACATGATGTATAGCTAGTTTTTCTTCTCATGGCAATCTAACTACTAACCACTAATTAACTAACCACTTACTTGATAATCCACATGAATCTAATAGCATCTGCAAGGCCTTGCTCTTGTAAGAGCTATTGATGGCTCATGATGATGGATTTAAACATTCTTACATTCTAACATCTAGTCACTAACAAGCTACTTGCAATATTTTCTTTATTTCATTCTCACCTCTAATAAGTTTTGATAATTTAATAGTATCTTGCATTTTGATTGTGTGGAATGGTTGGCGTTTGAATGTGGAAGAACAATCTTTTGAGCCATACTTTGTATCGTCTCTTGAAGCCAAGGACTAGTGATGGTCAAGGATCTATGTGAGACAACTATCACTAAGAGGTTAGCTTGATTAGTAGAGAAATTAGTAGTTAGTAATCATGAGTTTTCTTTCATAGTTTCTTTCAAAAAAAATAGAATTAAACAACAATAATTCTTTCAATCCTAATATTAATCCATATTTCACACCGACCTCATTTAACTCGAATTACTCATACCCCGCTTTAAATAACATGAACCAATGGAATAGGCCGGATTGAATTTATCCGACTCAATATAACTCATATCCTATTCTAATGACTATAATTTTCAAAATAATTTTCATTCTTCACGGAGTCAATGGGAATTCACTTCCCCCGAGTCAAATTTTAACCACCTTGTCAACAACTTTTACAATTTTCACAATATTCATTCTCCAATTTTGCTTCCTATACTCCTTTTCTAGAATGACCTATAGAATAAAACTCTGAGTTAGAAAAGAGTATAGAAGCCACCATGCAAGAGGCCCAGCGATAATTTCAGAAAATATTAGCCTCCCCAATTCCAAAATATTTTCAAGATCATACTCAGTCCCACTTCTTCAAAATGACCAACCATCAGTCTTAGACACGAGTATAGAACTCTTGCATTAGTCCAAGCAATCAAAACTTGTTGGACTCACAATCTTCACAATTTTTTCAAAATCAAGATTGTTACACTCCATTTCTAGAACAACCATTTGAAAAAAAAACTGAGTTAAAAAATAGTATAGAAATCTTCCATGAGAATTCACAACAATTTCAAAAAAAATTTGCCCAGTCTATCGATAGGCTAGAAGCACAACTGAGTCAATTGGTCAACATTCATAGGAATGAGGAAACTCGCTCTTATCAACCTTTGACAAATTCAGATATCTCTAACTCTATCGATCTAGACCAGGAATCATGTTGTTTTGGAAACCAAAATTCAATTTCAGCACACCCATTTGAACTTGACCAACATCAAAATTTTGAGAACCATGTTGACATTTTAGTAAGTTATCCCTTTTATGAGATTGAACTTAAGCATGAATGTGATCTTGAACCTCAAATTAATAAATCTATTCCACTTCTTGATTTAATGTTGACTCTAGTATTTTTACCTCAGCTCAAATGTTTTCCCAAGTCAGCTTTGGATCATGTGCCCATACATCATGAAATTGAATTACACATCTTTCAAGTTTCGCATTTGGAACTTAACCAATACATAACTTCTAAGAGTCAAATTGACAAATTGGCAAGTTTTCCTTTCAAAGATATTAAACTCAGATAAGAATGTGACTTTGATCCTCAAATTTGTGATCCAGTTCAAATTCCTGAATTAATATTGACTCCTATTTTGCTACCTGATCTGAGCAATATTTTAGAGTCAGTTTTGATTCCCATACATATCATCCTCAAATTTGAATCACCAATCTTAGAAAGTCACATTCCGTTATGGGAAAATGAATGTGGAGTAGGATTTCAACTTCTTGATTTGGACCTACTTCCTAAACCAATCTCGACTTCAGAACCTTTACTTGGTTTCAGTCACTTCCCTGAGTCAGTATTAGTTCTTGTACTTTCTGAGTCCAAATTAATTATTCTATCTTTTCATACTACATTTTAGGACATGGGTGTTGATAAAATTGACTCTGAAATTATTTTTACAAGTTGAAAATTAGATGGGATAAAATTTCTAATAAAAATCATTCATATATACATCATTGCAGTAGATTATATTAGAGAGGTCACTAGTGGGTTCCTCCAGACTCCACGCAAATTGGATTGGGCCGCATTTCATGGACCAATCAGACAACCACTGGAACCACCACCTTGAGATGATTTTTTCTTCCCTTTCTATTTGTTTCATGCATGCATCCATTCACAATGCAATGAGGACAATGCATGAGATAAGTGTGGGGGAGGATTTACTAACGTAGAGTTTTAGATTTTTTTCTTTTTCACTTTTTTAGGATATTCTTAGAATTTTTCTTTTGTATAAGATTTTTTCCTTTCTTTAAAAGCTTTTAGAAACAAGAGACAAAGTTTTGATCTATTTTTAAAAAATTTAAAATGATCTTAGAAACTAAAAAGTCTAAATTATGACATCTTAAACCTAGATGAAATAATGGATCTTTTTTAAGATTATAGGTTAATTAAGATAGATTGGAAAGATAATTTTAGCCTGAATTTTTTTGCCTTGAAAAGTATACACTTCACACTTACACATTTTTGGGATGAAAATAAAGACCTAATGCCATAAAAAATTAGTGTGTGTGTGTGTGTGTGTGTGTGTGTAAATTAAGTCGAATAGCTATGCCTCAAGAAGCATGATTATTTATGCCTAACGGTGGTCAAAAGAAACAAATAAGCTCCCATAGTTTTGCGGCTATATTTACTCAAGTCCTTAAACCCAAGGGATGTTTTCTCATCTTGTACCCTAAGACCGTCCGGTTTGGAAGTCATCGATTAAAGGCTCACTACCCGGGTAACAAGAAAGCCTAAGAAAACTAAGAGAAGAAGAAAAAAAAGAAATATATATAAATAAATGGCTTGATGGTTAGAGTTGAAATCTCAAAAATCTTCACTATTACAAAGTGCATATTATCTAGGTTTTATGAAAGATAAATATTCAATTCAATTTTGAATTCTTACCTTAATTGATGATAAGATCTTGCTTCTAGACTAAGTTTAAGGAAGAATAATTTTTGGTAGACTTATGATCTTAGTTCGCTTAAATTTTTTAAATATATTTCATAAACTTGTCTCTTTTTCAAAATGTGTTTCTAAAATGCTAACTTTTGTTTTCTTTCTTTATGAATTTTGTGGGTGTACTCCGCTGAAAACCTTCGGAGATAAAACTCCTCCTCTAGGGGTAACCTAGAGGTTTAACAGCTTGTTTCACATGCTCAGTACAATCGCATCACCCGTGAAAGTGGTGTAATAATATTTGTAGTTTAGTTTTTCTTTTTCTTATTTTGCTCGGAACGAGCAAAAGATAAGTGTAGGGGTATTATTAGTCTACAATTTTGCATTATTATATCGCATTTTAAAACCGATTTATGAATAAAATGACACTTCTCACCCGTGTTTTTGTCTATTTTGTAGATAATCAAGAGATCAAGGGCAAAGTCAGAATAAGAGGTTAATTAAACCCAATTTTTGGGTAATTAACTCTTATTACTTGGAGGCCAAGCTAGAGAGCTTCTAGAAGAAATATTGGATCCAGAAATTGGGGACGAATCTGAAGAAACTCGGATCCAATTCACCAAAAACTAGAGATAATTAGAAGTTTCTCGCAGCTAGACGAAACCACAGACCAAAACAAGGGACCTGGGTCCCTGGTATTGTCACAAAAATGTGGCAATTTCAGCATTTTCGCGGCATTCTTGTAGGTCCTCATGACGATCTTCGATGCGTGGTCTTGTTTCGCCTTCCAGATACTTCTTTGCCTATAAATACTGCAAGGTTTTGCTAGAAACAAGAGCGGAGAGTTGTAGGCTAGGGTTTTCTCTTCTCTAGTGTAGGTTAGTGAAATTCTTCTCTTTTCTTTTGTATTTTTTATTCTGTTTTAGATTCATGTATTAGGGCTGAGTTGATCTAGATGGAGAGAGAGATATTGACGTAATAGAGAGCGACAATTTATGTAAAGGTGTCTCCTCTCTTCTCTATTGTAATCTTCTCCATCTTCTACATGATGCTTAGCTAGTTTTTCTTCTTATGGCAATCTAACTATTAAGCACAACTAGCTAACCATTTACTTGATAATCCATATGAATCTGTTGGCCCAAAGGTTACAATCCCCGGGTTATGTGTTTTGATGATAACAAACCATATAAAAGCTATTTGGTACTAATTGAAGTTAAAGAATAAATTTCAAGTTGATATAGGTATTGATAGCTCAAGAGTTCTCAAGCATGGGATATTAGGGTTTAGCTCAAACGTTGTTCAACATCAACTATCAGAGACTCCTACTTGTAGACTCATATAGTTTGTTTTGTTAAAGAATAGTATATACGTTTGAAGCTCAAATACACACACACAAAGTCAATACATTTGGTTTTTGGTTTAACCGGTTTTAGATTTCAATTACATATATCGGGTTTTGGATTTGGACCAGTTTTAGTTCTGCTGATCTGCTTGACACCCTTTTACATTTCTTGTCATAACTTTTTATTCTTATATTCAAATAACATGATTTAACTTACATTTCAAAGATAACTTTAAGATCTAAATTTCTTATTCAATAATCATTTTCAGATTCAAATGTTAAAGATATCAAATATTTGGTTGAACTCTATTCTTGTTCTGAAAACAGCTTATAGTTTCTGATTTGACACTTGTCAGTGTTTTATTGATATCTTTTTAATAAAAATTGATATTGAGATGATTTTAGTTGAATTAAAAATAAGACTTAAAGATTTATAAATTATTGCTATATACCTAATTCTGTATTTAGACGTTTGCAGCCTGAAAAATGTGCTCAAAGTTGACCAATCTACTAGATTGGCAGTAATAGCTAATTTTCTAGAGGCTGATTTTTAACATGTTTTTAAAACGTGTTTAAGTTTAAAAAAAACGTGGTTAGATGTATTAGAGGGTCAATTTCTTCCTCTTTTATTTAGGTAAAAGTTTTCTATGTTTACTCTTGATTGGTCGCTAATGTTGCATATTTAGTATCATATTTTCATACTTATTATAGAATAAAATCTGCATTGTCCTAATTAATTGTTTAATTTATTTGTAGGCCCATTCTTTAAGGAGATAAAGAGAAATGAGCCCAAAAGCCCACCAAATTCTGAATTAAATCAGAATTAATTCGCATTCAGTAAATCAAGACAAAATCAAGAGGTTGAAAACAGGTTGAGAAGAATCCTCTCAGAATCGATCGGTTAAAGCCAAGAATCAAAGGCCATTTGGTCACAATCCTGGACTCAAATGAGAAAACCAACTGAAGATAAAAGCAGAACGTGAAACAGGGGAGACCCACCAACAGGGTGTGGCCACCTGGCCACACCCTGGCCGCGGAAACGCAGCCAAAGCCGCGTTTCCGCGGCTTGCTTGGGGAGTTAGGGGGAGCGTTTGCTCCCCCGATCTCCCCAGGATCCTCCTCGTGTGGGTTATGCCTATAAAAAGCTAGTACTTGCACTGAAAATGGACGACTAAGCAGAGATAGGATTTAGCCTAGTTTTCATTCTTTGTAGTTTAGGTTTTTCTTTTCTTTTTATGTAATTTGTATGTAAGCTTAGGTTAGATGAAGATTCATGTAAGTAAGAGAGAGGCTGATGTTGAGAGTGACACCGATGTACCCTCCTCCTTTCTTCCATTGTTTCTGCAAGTAATAAAGGTAAAAGCTTCTTTTATGTTTGTATTTTCTTTTGTTTCCTTCTTCCTCTTTCTACTTTACCTCTTTTGTTTTTGATGAGCTTGCAAGTGAATCCAGAAGTATAAGTATACAAAAGCCTTTGTGAGTGCCAACGATACTTCATGAAGATGTTCTCCTCCTCAAGATCTGTATCATTCATTCTTGCAAGGCTTGATGATATAATGCGAACAGGGACTGAGCTCGATCTTATGACCTATGCGTTGAACGCCTCCAAAGCAACGTAGAACATGCAAGGGTTCCAGGTAAGTCATCAACAAAACTAGGTGAGTATTGCTTTTAACCTTCTTTCTTTTCTTTTATTTCTTTAGTATAGATCACCACATCTTCCAAATCTTTCATCATTTCTTTTCCAACTCATTTGTACATAGTCGCTTTCTGATTCTCCACCTTCTTCATCTATCGCTTTCTTTTTAACTTTAGCCTTTAACTCTTCTTTCATTTTTATTCTTAAAACAAAGAAGAACTTTCATTTTCTTCACAAAGATTTCAATAAAGAATCGTGAACGCTTCTATCGCAAACCCTCCTTGTGGATCACGACCCGCATAGCCACTTGTTATAGCGGTAAGAATTGAGCACTTGCACATGTTTATTCTTAAGTTCTGAAATACTGTATTTTGTGTGCAGGTTTAAGCTTCAATCAAAATTTTGGCGCCGTTGCCAGGGAGGGTAACGGTTTTTATTGAAATCTGATTTTTATTGAAAATTTTTAGAACTAAAACGAACTTTCTTCTCTGTTGCAGGTTACAGGACAAGCAAAGCAGGAATATAAGATTGCAGTAACATATAAGTGGTCTTGGGCCTCTGCTCTAGAAAGCAGAGACCAAGTACCCTCTGCTTTGCCGCGTTTTCGCGGCCAAAGCTGCGGATACGCGGCAAAAAGGAGTTGACTACTAACGTTGTTTTTTGCAGGGCTACTTGACTTGCAAAATTCTAGTTTTCTGCAATTTGTTTTTTCTTATATGCCATCACCAAAAGCCTGCTAATAAACCAACAGTAAAATACTTGTTTACAAAGATAAAAAATTGATTAGACGTTTGCATTTTTAGGCACGTGTCTTTTCAATTCCTTTATTTTTACTGTTGAAGAGTGCTAGAGCAAGGTACGTTCGCATTACATGTAGAATAGGACTCATCTCTTGGTTGATTTACATCGCTTTGAGTAAATCTTATTTACATATCTTGTACACTTGCACAAACTTATCTTAAGGGCACTAACCCATAACAAGATAAGGTGAGGATTTAATCACCCTTCCTTGGCCCAAAAATCAGATTCCAAGCACTTACTAACCTGAGCCTAACTAAAAATGAGTAGACGTTGGCCCTAGGGACATCTCAGACTCAATTAGGAGATTATCCTAAGGGGGAAAGGTGTTGGAATTTGACTCTTGCAAAATCAGTGTCTAGGAAAAGGATTAAGGGCCGAAAGCCCGAAGATTGGTGGTTATTTAATTAAGGAACGTCTTTGACGGAAAACCTCCCACCAATCTTGCCCTGACCTGGCTGATTAGCTTGTTGTCAAAGTTTGCATAATACCTCCCGTGGACAGTCTAACCAGTTAGGAGTCGTCTAGGTCATAGGTCTACCCTAACTTAGTTTAGAATTTTTTTCCTTTTATTTGTTTGCTTATTTGTTTGTTTTTTCTTTCTTTTTGTTTGTATTCTATTATGTGATATGGCTTATAATAACAATTTTTTAACTTCAATAATAATCCATATTACACACCGACTTCATTTTCGGATATTACCAACCCGACATATCATAACTTTAACCAACCTACTGTGCCGGATTGGTCTTATCCGAATCAATATAACCCATGCCCCCAATCTAATAACTATAATTTCCAGAATGATTTCAACTCTTCATAGAGTCAGTGGGGATTTACCTTCCCCGAGTCAAATTTACAACCAACTTGTCCTCCTTCTCCACCTAGTCCATAATATTTTCAAGATTCATACTCAGTTCCACCAGTCCAAAATAGAAAACTATCAATTTTGGAAATGAGTATGCGTGACTCCAAACACAATTCCCAAAATCTGATGGACTCACAATTTCACCACCAATTCCAAGACAATACTTCATCCTTTCATCAAAACAATGAACCTATCAACTATGAAAAGATGCTTGAAGCCATGACTCAGGCTCAAAATGCTCGTAATCGTGACATAGATATGATGGTCCAATATCTACGTTCTCACCGTTTGACCAGTTCTGATGTCACTAACCATTTTGTTCGAGCCAAAGAGTCATGTTGTTTTGGAAATCAAATTTCCATTTCAGAACAACCAATTGAACTTGTCCAAACTCTAAATTTTGAAAATGATATTGACAGTTTGGCAAGTTATACCTTACCTGAAATTGAACTTGAGAATGATTATGATCATGAACCTCAACTTAGTGATTCAATTCGACTTTCTGATTCAATAATGACTCCGGTGTCTTCACCTGATTTTAATCTCTTCCCTGAGTCAACATTGGATCCTGTGCCAATTCATCGTGAAATTGATTCACCCATTTTTGATGATCATATTGAACTTGACCAATTTTATAATTTTGAAAACCCCATTGATAAATTGGCAAGTTCTCATTTCTATGAAATTGAACTCAATGAGATATGTGACCTAGATTCTCAAATCTGTGATCCAGTTCAACTTTCTGAATCAATATTGACTCCTGTTTTGTTGCCTGACTTAGGTAATATTTTAGAGTCAGTTTTGATTCCCACACCTATCATTCCTGAACTTGAATCACCAATATTAAGTCACATTCCATTGTTGGAAAATGAATGTGGATTTGAGTTTCAACTTCTTGACTTGGACACACTTTTTGAACCAATCTCGACTCATGAGCCTTTACTTAACTTAAGTCATCTTCCTGAGTCGGTATTAGTTCCTATACTTCCTGAGTCCAAGTCAATCATTCTATCATTTCATACTCCATTTTGGGACAAGGTGGTTGACAAATTTGACTCCGAAATTAATTATGGAATTTGGAAATTAGATGGGGTCAAATATTTAATAAAAATCCTTTATTGATTCATCATTTTAATGGGTTATATTAGTGAAATTTCTGGTGGGTTCCTCCGAACCTAACGAAAAGTTGATTGGGCCGCATTTCGTGGACCAATCAGACCACCACCGGAACCACCACCTTAAGGTAACATTTTCCTTCCCTTTCTTCTTTTTCATGCATCTATGCATTAATTCATACATTGAGGACAATGCATGAGATAGGTGTGGGGGAGGGTTCTAACATAACTTAGTTTCTTTTCTTTTTATAAAAAAATTATTAACATTTTCTTTACTTTTAAAAACTTTTTGAAAATAGAAACAATATTTTGACATATTTTTTGTAAGATATTAAGTTAATTTTAAGGAATAGGAAAATTCAAATTAGGATTTCTTATACTTGGTCAAAATAAGATTATTTGTTTGATTTTTGGGTTAGGAAGATAATTTGTCAAAGTAATTTAGTCTTGATCTTTACCTTGATGAAATATGCACACTTCATACACTTACACACATAGGGTTCAAAAACAAAGATTCTTATGCCTTATAAAAAAAAAAGAAAAAAAAGATAAACAAATCTAATTATTGATTAGCTAGGTGCTTTGGCCTAAGCAAGCCTTAGTATTTATGCGAAAGATGATTAGATAAGTTTAAGAAAAAAATATAAAATCCTCTGATTAAGCTGGGTATTTCCTAAGAAAGCATAAGTATTCACGCCTAAAAGTGGTTCATATAATAAAATCCTTAGTTTTGTGGCCTTATTTGCTCGAGTCCTTAACTCCTTGGGGTGTTTTCTCACCCGGTGCCCTAAGACCGTTTGGTTTGGGAGTCATCGATTAAAGGCTCGTTACATGGGCAGATTAGAAAGCCTAATAGAACTAAGGAATAATACCATCAAAAATATATATAAATAAATAAGGCATAAGAGTTAGAGTAAATGAACCCTTCGTCAAAATTTTCACGATCACAATGTGCATATGACTTAGGGTAAAGTAATAGACCAGATGAGAAGTACAATTTGACTCCTTACTTTGATTGATAACAAATTTTTGAATAGAGACTAAGTTTAGGAATGAAAAATTCAGTTTTCCTATAACTTATAGATTGCTTAAATCTTACAATTATATTTCAAATATTTTTCTCTTTCAAATTGCTTTTCGAAAATACTAACTCTTTGTTTCTTTCTTTATGGATTTTGTGGGTGCAATCCGCTGAAAACCCTCACGAGACAAAACTCGTCCTCTAGGGGAAACCTAGAGGTTTAACGGCTCGTTGCACATGCTCAGTGCAATCGCGTGACCTGCGAAAGTGGTCTAATAATCCTTAGTATAGTTTAGTTGTTTTGCTCGAGGACGAGCAAAAGATAGGTATGGGGGTGTGATTGGTCGCTAATGTTGCATATTTAGTATCATATTTCCATACTAATTATAGAATAAAATCTGCATTGTCCTAATTAATTGTTTAATTTATTTGCAGGCCCATTCTTTAAGGAGATGAAGAGAAATGAGCCCAAAAGCCCACCAAATTCTGAATTAAATCAGAATTAATTCGCACTCAGTAAATCAGGGCAAAATCAAGTGGTTGAAAACCGGTTGAGAAGAATCCTCTCAGAATCGATCGGTTAAAGCCAAGAATCAAAGGCCATTTCGTCACAATCCTGGACTCAAACGAGAAAACCAACTGAAGATAAAAGCAGAACGTGAAACAAGGGAGACCCATCAACAGGGTGTGGCCGCCTGGCCACACCCTGGCCGCGAAAACGTGGCCAAAGCCGCATTTTCGCGGCTTAGTTGGGGAGTTAGGGGGAGCGTTTGCTCCCCCGATCTCCCGGGATCCTCCTCGTATGGGTTATGCCTATAAAAAGCCAGTACTTGCACTGAAAATGGACAACCATGCAGAGATAAGATTTAGCCTAGTTTTCATTCTTTGTAGTTTAGATTTTTCTTTTCTTTTTATGTAATTTGTATGTAAGCTTAGGTTAGATGAAGATTCATGTAAGTAAGAGAGAGAGGCTGATGTTGAGAGTGACACCGATGTACCCTCCTCCTTTCTTTCATTGTTTCTGCAAGTAATAAAGGTAAAAGCTTCTTTTTATGTTCGTATTTTCTTTTGTTTCCTTCTTCCTCTTTCTACTTTACCTCTTTTGTTTTTGATGAGCTTGCAAGTGAATCCAGAAGTATAAGTATACAAAAGCCTTTGTGAGTGCCGACGATACTTCATGAAGACGTTCTCCTCCTCAAGATCCGTATCATTTCATTCTTGCAAGGCTTGATGATATAATGCGAATAGGGACTGAGCTCGATCTTATGACCTATGCGTTGAACGCCTCCAAAGTAAGGTAGAACATGCAAGGGTTCCAGGTAAGTCATCAACCAAACTAGGTGAGTATTGCTTTTAACCTTCTTTCTTTTCTTTTATTTCTTTAGTATAGATCACCACATCTTCCAAATCTTTCATCATTTCTTTTCCAACTCATTTGTACATAGTCGCTTTCTGATTCTCCACCTTCTTCATCTATCGCTTTCTTTTTAACTTTAACCTTTAACTCTTCTTTCATTTTTATTTCTTAAAACAAAGAAGAACTTTCGTTTTCTTCAAAAAGATTTCAATAAAGAACCGTGAACGCTTCTATCGCAAACCCTCCATGTGGATCACGACCCCCATAGCCACATGCTATAACGGTAAGAATTGAGCACTTGCACATGTTTATTCTTAAGTTCTGAAATACTGTATTTTGTGTGCAGGTTTAAGCTTCAATCAACTCTTCCTAAATCCTATATACAGGGGTCATTAGGGCAGAGGTTTTCACAACAACAAATTCAAAGATCAATAGTTTTGAGTTTTCTTGAGAAAGAGCTTTGTTTAAGTTTTGGGCTATTATTTTCAAAAGTTTTCTAAAAGTTTTTAGTTCTTAAAATCTCTCTTCTATTTTTATATCACTTACAAAACCTTGAGCTTCAATCTTATATATTATTCTCTAGGGTTTTTGTAAAGAAAGTTTTCAAGAGAGAGTTTGTGGTTTTTTGATCATCCAGTGATTATTGTATTTGTGGCTCCACTACTTCTGGACTAGAGGAGTGTGATTGAGGAGTTGGGTACTCCCTAGTGTTGTAATCCTTTGTGAAAATTCTAGTGGATCAGAAATCCTTCTGGGTGAAGGCGGGGACGAAGTGCTGGGTGCTCGAACCTCGAAACAAATCTCTGTTTTTGCGATTGGTTTACTTGTTTTATTTACTTACTTTCCATTCATTCTTATATTGTTGATCAATACTCTCACAACAAGATTGCATTGCGCACCTCAAACTCTTATTTAGAGGAATCACGAGGAAGGAGTTCAGAGCCCTTCACGGGGTATTCGGCTTCTAATCTTGCTTTGAGTGATCATTGCATCATCTCATTTTAAATTTGTGCATTGATTAGCATTATCACCTATTCACCCTCCCTCTAGGTGATTTCAATTGGTATCAGAGCTAGCACTCTAGTTTTTGGCTTCACATCCTTAGAGAGATCCTATAATTTGCTAATCACTATTTTCATATCTTCATTCATACACTAGTAAAGATGGCCAATAACATTAAGACCCCTCCCAAATTTGATGGACTCAACTTTCCCATATGGAAAGTTAGGATGACTATTTTTCTACAATCTCTAGGTAGTCTAGTTGCTAAGTCCTAGACCAAGCCTTATAGTAGACCCGAAAGTGAGGAGGACACTTGGTCCGAACTTACCTTCAAGGAATTTGATGCTAATTCAAAGGCTCAAAATGCCCTACTTTTAGCTTTGAATGAGGATGACTTAACACTGGTTATCCATTGCAAATCCACCTATGAGATTTAGCAACACTTATTGGTCACTCATGAGGGAACATCACAAGTCAAGAGAGCTAAAATAGATCTCTTGCGTTCCCAATATGAAAGTTTTAGAATGCGAGAAGATGAATCTATTGATGATATGATTACCAAGTTTACTAAGATTACAAATGCTCTTTCTTCTCTTGGTGATGAAATAAGCAACGACCAAAAGGTGCGTAAAGTGATTCGTGCTCTTCCTTCGTCATGGGAAATCAAAATTACCACATTGAAGGAGTTGAATGACAAAGACAAGATGGAGCTCATAAGTCTTATTGGAAATCTTAAGACTCATGAGATGGAGAAGAAGGCTAGAGAAGAAGCGGTACCTCAAAAGAAAAAGTCTAGAGCTTTCAAGTCTTTCTCCACCAACTACACTGATGAAGAAGATGAAGAAGATGATGAAGAGCTATCTCTCCTTGTGAGAAATGTAAAGAAAATGTACCGCAAGAATAAGCTCAACTATAGAAGGCGATGGGAAGGGAAGGAGGAGAAAAGGATCATATGCTACAACTGTCGGAAACCCAGACACATCATGGCCGATTGTCTAGATTTCAAGAAAAAGATATCCTCCTTGAAGCAAAAGAGGCCGGTTGAAAAGAAGGTGTACAAAACCACTTGGGATTCGGAAAGTGAATCCGAAGATGAAGTCGACACGACAAATGTGTGTTTCATGGCAAACACACCTAAGGTAACTACCCAACCACTTGATGATGAAAGTGAAATAAGTAGAGAAATGTTAGTACATGCTTTCGTTGAACTTTCAGAAAGTTTGATGATAAAAGGAAGAGTGTTCAAAATTGAAAAGGAAATTGAAATGCTTAAAAATTAACTTGCCATTTCTTTAAAAGAAAAGGATGAACTATCTTCTAATCTTTTTTCAACACAAAGAGATTTTGATGCCTATAGAGCTGCTTGTAAAGCTAAATAACCTAAAATTGATAAAAATGAATTTTTCATGTTAAAATCTAAAATCAATGATTTGAGAAATGTTTCAAAAGAATGTGCTTTTAACAATACTAAATTAGAAGAAATATTTTCAAAGAAGCATATGCACACTCCACATGCTAAAAATGATAAAACATCTCATGCCAAAACTTCACATATTCATCATGCCAACACATCACATGTCAATCATACTAAAACTACTCATGCTCACAATTCACATGTTCATAAACCACATGCTCATTATGCTTTTAAATATGAAAGAATTTATAAATGTACTTATTGTGGCCGGAATGGTCATTTAGCCAAATTTTGTTATGATCATATAAATAGTATGAATAATCATGTTTGGGTTTGAAACACTAACGTATTAGGACCCAAGAAAATATGGGTACCAAAATTCACTCCTAGTCTATTTAATGTAGGTGTGGGTTCTCACATGACGTGAGAGTTGTTGGTGCCTTAAGGTGAATGCGTTCCGAGCTAAATGGTGACACTTTTTGATGCATTACTTTCAAGGGGAGTTTGGTGGGAGGACCACCATGGTTTGGAGATATAGAGATATACCCTCTTGGTTTTGGTGACGATCTCTAACTCCTCATTTAGTTTACATGCTTTCATATTAGTAATTTTAGCACGTCATGTTTTAATGATTATTATGTTAAATGCCATGTTAATTAGACTTGTGAAATACACTATAGTAATTGAGATACACCATGTTCATATGGATCCATATTTTGTGTTCTCACTTTATTTTAACTATTATGTATATCCTTGCTCTAAGACTTGTACGTTTAGCCTAATGATCATATTGATTTATATTTTGTTTTATGATTCATGTTTTGATTAAATGTTTAAATGTAACCTTCATTAAAACTTGTGTATATACTTGTACAACTAATGAGCCACAATTGATTCTTATATATTTGTACTTAAATGCTCATTTGTACCCATTAGACGTACTAGTATAGCCTAGTTTTGATGATTAGTGCATTTCAACTTGTATTCCCTATTTTGTATATGTTTTTCATGTATATGTTAATTTAGTTTAAAACTTTAGATATACATGTATACCCTTGAGTTATTTACTTTTCATGCAAATTTTTATTATGGAATCATTTGTATTAAGGATGTGTATGTATACCTTTAAATTTAGACAAAACATACATATGCCTTGAAGTTGGAATTATTTTGGTGAAAATTAAAGTTTCATGTTTTTCAGTTTATAAAGGAATTTCATATTGAGCTTAATTGCCTATTCCCATGATTTTGTCATTACATGATTCTTGCACTCACATTATTCTTATTTACTCATGATTTTTGTTTCTTGAGCATATATGTGCTTTATAGACTTTGAGTGTCAATTATTGTGTGATTTTCATGTCTTCATGGTATATATGATTTGGTTTCATATTTTGAAGGATTTCTTACTAATTTTTAAAAATATCTTTAAAACTAGTTTCTATTCTTCAAAAAGGTAGAGTTTTCAAACTATGCCTATTTACTTTCAAATCATAATTTTTGAAAACCCCTACCTTTTAAGGGTGGTTGGATGGGCGACCATGCCTTGTATACCCTTCTTGAATATTTTTTAAACTTGTGCATGATAAGGGGTGGTAAGTATGAGTTATACACTTGATCCTCATTATATTTTTATTGGTATCAAAATTGATATTTCATATGTTTGTATACTCATATGTGTTTTCTATATATGTATGCCTCATATTTCAATTAGTATACCCATAAATACATATATATGATTTGATTGTACTTGTTTCACATGTCTTTACAATTTTTTTTGAAAAAGTACAAATTATGTTTGCTAAGCTTGATTTAGCTCATCATGTCAATTATTTTTAATTAGTATCTATTACAAGCTTATGCATTGTTTCTTTTAGTATTTCATAAAGGGGGAGAAAATTCTTGTTTTTAAATTGGTTTTATGTAAAATTGGTATTAGTTGTATTTTCAATTTGTATCAGTTTTCATTTTAAATTGGTATCTTACTCCCACCATTTATGATGTAAAATACTTTTGTTTGATATATGCTAACATTTTCAATATTAGTATCAATGATCTTAAATTGGTATTATTCTCTATTTCGTATCCTTATTGCAAAATGATTTTAGTATTTATCTAAAATTTAGTTTTTACCTTTAATTAGTATCAATATTTTTCAATTGGTATCAATATGTTTATCAAAAACTTTAAATTGGTATTAAAAAAAAAAACTTAAGTTTTGATCTTTAAGATTTGATGATATGACAATTGATTGTTTTTTCCTTAGCCCCTTTGTTGATGAATTGACAAAAAGGGGAAGAGATAATTGAGTTTATATATGCATGTATGTATGTTTATATCTTATTTATGCATATATTATTTATTGGTTGTTTCCTAACCCTTTTTAATGTATGACAAAAAGGGGGAGGAGTATTGGTAGGTTTCATGTTTTGTACATGTTCATATATGTATATGTTTTCATGTTTTGTACATGTTCATCTTTTGTACATGTTTATCTCAATATGTAGGTTTCATGTTTTGTACATGTTCATACATGTATATGTTTTCATGTTTTGTATTAATAAAGTAGAGCATCATTTGAGGGGGAGCTTTTACCTCCCTCCTATATTTTGTTTTATAGCTTTTATGTTTTGTCATCATCAAAAAGGGGGAGATTGTTGGCCCAAAGGTTACAATCCCCGGGTTATGTGTTTTGATGATAACAAACCATATAAAAGATATTAGGTACTAAATAGAAGTTAAAGAATGAATTTCAGGTTAATATAGGTATTGATAGCTCAAGAGTTCTCAAGCATGGGATATTAGGGTTTAGCTCAAACGTTGTTCAACATCAACTATCAGAGACTCCTACTTGTAGACTCATATAGTTTGTTTTGTTAAAGAATAGTATATACGTTTGAAGCTCAAATACACACACAAAAGTCAATACATTTGGTTTTTGGTTTAACTGGTTTTGAATTTCAAGTACATATATCGGGTTTTGGATTTGAACTAGTTTTAGTTCTGCTGATCTGCTTGACACCCTTTTACATTTCTTGTCATAACTTTTTATTCTTATATTCAAATAACATGATTTAACTTACATTTTAAATATAACTTTAAGATCTAAATTTCTTATTCAAAAACTTTAAATTGGTATTAAAAAAAAACTTAAGTTTTGATCTTTAAGATTTGATGATATGACAATTGATTGTTTTTTTTCCTTAGCCCCTTTGTTGATGAATTGACAAAAAGGGGAAGAGATAATTGAGTTTATATATGCATGTATGCATGTTTATATCTTATTTATGCATATATTATTTATTGGTTGTTTCCTAACCCTTTTTTATGTATGACAAAAAGGGGGAGGAGTATTGGTAGGTTTCATGTTTTGTACATGTTCATATATGTATATGTTTTCATGTTTCGTACATGTTCATCTTTTGTACATGTTTATCTCAATATGTAGGTTTCATGTTTTGTACATGTTCATACATGTATATGTTTTCATGTTTTGTATTAATAAAATAGAGCATCATTTGAGGGGAGCTTTTACCTCCCTCCTATATTTTGTTTTATAGCTTTTATGTTTTGTCATCATCAAAAAGGGGGAGATTGTTGGCCCAAAGGTTACAATCCCCGGGTTATGTGTTTTGATGATAACAAACCATATAAAAGATATTAGGTACTAATAGAAGTTAAAGAATGAATTTCAGGTTGATATAGGTATTGATAGCTCAAGAGTTCTCAAGCATGGGATATTAGGGTTTAGCTCAAACGTTGTTCAACATCAACTATCAGAGACTCCTGCTTGTAGACTCATATAGTTTGTTTTGTTAAAGAATAGTATATACGTTTGAAGCTCAAATACACACACAAAAGTCAATACATTTGGTTTTTGGTTTAACTGGTTTTGAATTTCAAGTACATATATCGGGTTTTGGATTTGAACTAGTTTTAGTTCTGCTGATCTGCTTGACACCCTTTTACATTTCTTGTCATAACTTTTTATTCTTATATTCAAATAACATGATTTAACTTACATTTCAAATATAACTTTAAGATCTAAATTTCTTATTCAATAATCATTTTCAGATTCAAATGTTAAAGATATCAAATATTTGGTTGAACTCTATTCTTGTTCTAAAAACAACTTACAGTTTCTGATTTGACACTTGTCAGTGTTTTATTAATATCTTTCTAATAAAAATTGATATTGAGATTATTTTAGTTGCAATAAAAATAAGACTTAAAGATTTACAAATTATTCCTATATACCTAATTCTGAATTTGGACGTTTGCAGCCTGAAAAATGTGCTCAAAGTTGACCAATCTGCCAGATTGGCAGTAATGGCTAATTTTCTGGAGGCTAATTTTTAACATGTTTTTAAAACGTGTTTAAGTTTAAAAAAACGTGGTTAGCTGTATTAGAGGGTCAATTTCTTTCTCTTTTATTTAGGTAAAAGTTTTCTATGTTTACTCTTCCTAAATCCTATATAAAGTGGTCATAGGGTAGAAGTTTTCACAACAACAAATTCAAAGATCAAAAGTTTTGAGTTTTCTTGAGAAAGAGCTTTGTTTAAGTTTTGGGCTATTATTTTCAAAAGTTTTCTGAAAGCTTTTAGTTCTTAAAATCTCTTTTCTATTTTTATATCACTTACAAAACCTTGAGCTTCAATCTTATATATTATTCTCTAGGGTTTTTGTAAAGAAAGTTTTCAAGAGAGAGTTTGTGGTCTTTTGATCATCCAGTGATTATTGTATTTGTGGCTCCACTACCTCTGGACTAGAGGAGTGTGATTGAGGAGTTGGGTATTCCCTAGTGATTGTAATTCTTTGTGAAAATTCTAGTGAATCGGAAATCCTTCTGGGTGAAGGCGGGGACGTAAAGCTGGGTGCTCGAACCTCGAAACAAATCTCTGTATTTGCGATTGGTTTACTTGTTTTATTTACTTGCTTTCCATTCATTCTTATATTGTCGATCAATACTCTCACAATAAGATTACATTGCGCACCTCAAACTCTTATTTAGAGGAATCACGAGGAAGGAGTTCAGAGCCCTTCACGGGGTATTCGGCTTCTAATCTTACTTTGAGTGATTGTTGCATCATCTCATTTTAAATTTGTGCATTGATTAGCATTATCACCTATTTACCCTCCCTCTAGGTGATTTCAGAATCTAATAGCATCTACAAGGTCTTGCTCTTACAAGAGCCATTGATGGCTCATGATGATGGATTTTAACATTCTTACATTCTAACATCTAACCACTAATAGACTAACTTGCAATGTCTTCTTTATTTTATGCTCACCTCTAACCGGTTTTGATGATCTAATAATAGCTTGCATTTTGATTGTGTGGAATGGATGTGTTTGAATGTGGAAGAACAATCTTATGAGCCATGATTTGTATCGTCTCTTGAAGTCAAGGACTAGTGATGGCCAAGAATCCATGTGAGGTGACTATCACTAAGAGCTTAGCATGGTTAGTGGAGTAATTAGTAGTTAGTAGCCATGAGTTTTCTTTCATAATTTTCTTCTTTTCTTTACTTTGTTTTAAAAACAATTTCTAAAATCTTTATATGATTGTTTTCATCACTTCTTCTTAGTTCATCTTTATTTAATTTTCTTCATCACTAGTTCATCTTCTTTTCTATTTTATTTTTGAAACTCACTTTTTAAAATCACTTCACTTTTTCACTTCACCTCTACTTTTTTGTATTTGTTTTAACGATTCACAACCACTTTTTATTTGTTTTTTACATCGCCGTTTTCATCGCCTTCTCTACCTATCACTTCTGGATTTCTTTTCTTTTTTTTCTCATTCGTTTAACAAAGAAGAACTTGTTAACAATACACGTGAACGGACTATTACTACTTCTATCGCCTCTCGTCTCTGTGGATTTGACCCGTAAGTCAACGCTGTAACGGAGGTATCAAGGGAACATTAGCTCATGCTTTCACATTGATTTCGTAAAATAAATATTTTCAAGTGCTGGTTTCGCCCCGATCAATTGGCATGGCTTGCCAATATTCCAGCTCGTATCACTTTGCACGAGCTACTTTGCCTCTCAAAGGAGACAAGACAAATGCTTAGGGATGCACTTGTTGATTCAAAATCCTTTTTGACACAAGCACCTACAATCCCTACCAACGATGACAGGACTCCATGCTCCTAATGTCATTTGTTGTAGCAACAAGTGCCATCTATCACCTTCACTCCCGAGGACATGCTCCTTAAAGATAATAAGCATGATAGATCTTTATACTATACTGGGTATATTGTCTCTACATGTATTAAAAGGATCCAAGTCAACCCGGGGAATGCTCTGAGCATCATCCCGAAGAGACTTCTCTACTTCCTCGGCATCCCTTTAAGCAGGTTGTCAACCACTATCACAACTATTTATGGCTTCAACACTTGGAGTAGTCATCTTCTGGGCAAGATTCCTCTCCGATGTAACATTGAAACTATAAAGTCAGAAGTAACATGCTATGTCATCGATGCAGACACATCTTACAATCTCTTACTCGGATGACCATGGATCCACGCCAACTGGATCATTCCCTCCACATTGCACCAATGCTTCAGTACGTAAGTGATGATGTTGTGGTCCGAATGGTGTTAGTTGAGATACAACCTTTCAAAGGAGTGGAGAACTGCTTCACTGACTCTCTACCTTATAAAGAGAGTTTTGATCGAGGGAAAACATTGCACAAAAACTTGTGAGTTCAAATTTCGATTGTGTGCTGAGAAAGGTGCTAATATTTTCTTAAATCTACCGTAATAGCTAAGTAGATATACGGGTCGTATCCACAAGGAAGGAAAGCAATAGAAGCGTTATGTTTAGTTTGTTTGTTTGTTTTAAGAGATTTAAAAAATAAATAAAAGCAGAAGAGAAAAGTGAAAGTACACCTAGAGGGGGGATGAATAGGTGTACGGCTAATCTAATGAACACAATGCGAAAATTAAAAACTAATTTGCAACACACTTCGTGTAACCAACGAGTGTAGCCGAATTCCCGGTGAAGGGCTCTGGACTAACTTCTCTTGATTCCTCTGAATAAGAGTTGAGGTGCTATATGAAGCTCTCATGGTTAAATACAAGTAAGGCACACACAAACAAGCCAAGCATATAATATATGTATGAGCAATATGAAATGATGCAAGGCACAATATAAAAGAGAGAGAGTTAGAGTCAATGGATCAAACGCAAACACACGGATACGTTTCGAAGTTCGAGCACACAGCTCTACGTCCCCGCCTTCACACAGAAGGATTTTCACTAACTTGTCCACACAAGACTCCCACACAGGGAACCTCCACTGAGGATTTGGGGCAAATACAACCGGGAGTACACAACTCCTCTCTCAATTACAATCACAACCTCTACACTTAGAGGCTAGACACAAAGCCACCACAAATCAATCACCTCACACTTGAGGGATGGGCACAAAGCCAAAGACCAATCAACCTCTCACTAGAGGGATAGGGCATAAAGCCACCACTCCAAAATCAACCTCTACACAAGAGGGATAACACAAAGTAGGAGGGTTTACAACTTGGGCCTATTTGGTTAAGGGTGGAAGTGAGGAAGTAAGGAAGTGAGGAAGTGGTATTAGTTCCCTTTCGAACTTGAGAATTGGTTAGTAAGTTTTTTGGTGTTTGGATGTTGTTGGGAAGTGTGGTTTGGAAAATGTTATGTCTTTTTCGGTGTTTGGATGGTAATGAAAAGTGGAAGTGAAAAGTTGACCACAAAGTTGACCGCAAAATAATATTAAAAAAAATTAATTAAGAAAATAAAAAATCGATTGTAATTGGAATGCAAGTGAGATTTACATGACCAAAAAATTAACTGTTTTATGCTACAACTTATTATAAATGAGATTTACATGACCATAAAATTAACTGTAACACTCTAGAAGTGAGGAAATGGTTGTGTAAAAGAGAGAAGAAAAAAGGAAAAGGGGTTTTCTTATTTTCCTTTCCGGTGTTTGGATAGATAGGGAAGTGAGCAATTATATTTTTTCCATTTCCTTACTTCCGCCCACTTCTTTGCAACCAAACATTAGTGATCAAAAGACCACAAACCAATTCTTTTACCACAAAACAAAGATCCTAATAGATAGGATAGAAGATAAGCTCAAGTGTGAGAAAACAAAGTGTTTTGAACAAAGAAAATCACTTGGGAAATCTCCAGATAGATATAGAATTTTTAGACCAAAAACAAATTCCCAAAAGACTATTTTCTTTGAATTTTTAAACACTTTAAAAACAAATAGAGATTAAGAATTTTGAACCCAAAACTTTTGCTGAAAAACACTAAAAGAGTAAGAAATTTTTCTTTCTAAAAATCTTACTCAAAACACCCAAGAGATGGGGTATATAAGGCCCCAACAAAATCTGCCCGTTGGCAGGCTGAAAGGTCAGAAATGACCTTCCGGTCGACCGGCCGGTCGACCGGCAAACGGTCAAAAAATTGACCGTTGAGCCTGCCGGTCGACCGCCCGGTCGACCGAGCCAGATCCAGAGAGCAACTGCTCTCTGGCCGGTCGGCCGCCCGGTCGATCGAGACTGGAAACAGAGAGCGGAGCTCTCTGCCCGGTCGACCGGAGGCTTTCCAGAGAGCAGAACTCTCTGGCGGTCGACCGGGTCGGTTGACCGGCCTCCCCAGCTAGGAAGCATGTACATTCTGTGCACGTCGGTCGACCGGCCCTGTCGACCGGCAGCCTGCCAGTCTGATGTTATGGGACAGAAAAAACTCAGGTTTTTATCTTTAATTAATTCCCATAAAATCTCTAAAAATCCACAAAAATAGTTTCAGTATAATATTTTGATATACAAACATGTTTGAATAAAATCAAACAATGTTACAAACTATTTGAACCATTTTTGTGCCTTGAAAATTTTGCCGAAAACCAAAATTCGTATTTTCCAAATCTTGGATTTTTGAAATGAAAAATCGTTTTGTCCAAAACTCATCTAAATACAAAAACATGATATTGAAACCACTTTAAGCATGTCGTATATGGATATACTCCAATATACATGAAAGATATATATATATATATAAATATCAATGTTTTTGACATTAAATCCAAAAATAAGTTTTGTTAAAATACCAAAACTCCAAACTCATGAAATAGACTATCAAACTAAGTTTGATTAAATAGTTGAAGCATACATGTATATAGAATAAATCTAATATACATTAAACCATGTAAACTTGTACTGATTCAATCTATTCATGAAAACCAAGATCGGTTAAACTAAAAACCGAAAACCAAAACATGAAACTCAAAACAAGTGTGTGTTGTGAACTTGAGCATAACACACTATCTAATCTTTAACAAATGGATCTAAACTATAAACTAAACACTGTACCGAGATCTTCTTGTAGAGTGCCGTCTCCAAGTCGACTCGATCCAAACCGTGATCCATCGAGCTTGACTCCAACGAGTGTTAGATATAAACTTGACGCTCGGGCTCTTGAATCACCATGCGAAAGAGCATAAGTTGGAGCTTTCACATACTAATATCTTTGTTAAGTATCTGAAACTAAACATCAAAAGAATATTAGTAAACATAACTACATGAGTTAATCATCATCAAAACTAGAGTGGAAGGCCTCTGGGCCAACAATCTCCCCCTTTTTGATGATGACAAAACTCATGAAGTTATATATGCATTGATTAAAGTCAAGCTTCAAAGAAGCTCCCCCTTAACTCATGCATAGCAGTAAACAATAATATATGCAGTGAATATTAAACATGAAAATGCATAAACATGCATAAAATAATGAAATGAACATGCTTTTGATACAAAATAAAAAAATGCTCTTGATACCAAACATAAAATGCATCAACATGCTTAAAATAATGAACTAAACATGCTCTTGATACCAAATAAATTATTTCTTTTTCTCATAAACATGTTCTTAAATAATGCTCTTGATACCAAAAACAAAAAAACAAACTAACTAACAAACTATGTTTCTAGATACTAGTATTCAGGCTCTTGATACCAATATCAACAAAACATAAAACAAACTTTCTTGATACCAATATAAAAACATGCATTCAAACTCAAAATATGCATATAAACTCAAATACTTCTCCCCCTTTTTGTCAATCATCAACAAAGGGGTGAAAGAAAGCAATAAAACATGTTCTTCCCCTTTTTGTCCAAAACAAAAATACTACAAGGGGTGAAATCAAAACAAATATGATATCAATTAAAAAATATATCAAGGTAGTGCATCATGATATCAATCATAAACAAATAGGTAAACCAAATTTTTTTTTGAGGAATACCAATTGAAAGTAAATGAGGTATCAAACTTAAAAGTACCAATTGAAAGTACTAAACAACATTTTGATATATAAAAAAATGTAAACATCTAGATAATCTTGATACCAATTGTAAAAATTAGTACCAATTGAAAATATTTTACACTTTTTGATACCAAATTAAAATCAATATTAATTTTCAATTATTTTTCATCATAAAGTATGGGAGTGAAATATCAAAGGTGAACAAAATACCAATTGAAAGATGAAATTACGAATTTTCTCCCCCTTTATGAAATACCAAATAAAATGATGCATAAACTTGTATAAGATACCAATTGAAAAATAATCAATTGGAATATGATAGTCATTTAAGAAATTAAGCTTAGCATAACCAAAATTTGTGCTCAAAGATATAGAGATATAGTAAGCACAAATAAATCATATATATGTATAAAAATGAATACCAATCGAAATTGATACAATTTGAAGAGTAAGCATACATATACATAAACATATATGAGTATACAAAAAGATGTCAATATTGATACCAATTGAAAAGATCCAATGATACCAATTGAAACTATAATAAGATCAAGTGTATAACTCATACTTCCTACCACTCATTCATGCACATGTTTTAAATGGATTTTCAATAATGAATATACAACGCATGGTCGCCCAACCAACCGCCCTTGGATGGGTAGGGATTTCAAAAATAGGTTTGACAATATAGTATGTTTGAAAAACCTATCATAATGAAGAATATGAACTAGTTACAAGAAAATTTATAAACTAGTACGAAATCCTTCAAGCAAGGAATAAAACAAAAATATATCTCATGAAAAACATGTAGATCACATGATCACCAAACACTCAAAGTCCATAAAGCCCATATCATACTCATGAAAACAAAATCATGAGAAAACAATAAGTAAAGTGAGTGTATAAGAGTTATGTGAACACATCATCATGAAAATAGGCAATTAAGCTCAAATATGAAATTCCATAAAACATGAAACACATCAAAACTAGAAATTCTTTAAGTTATATGTATGTCTTGTACAAACTAAAGTATACATATATATTCAAATATAAACGAGTCCACAAAAGTATATGCATGAAGGCAAGTGGCTCAAGGATGTATATGTATAACTAATAGTTTAGACAAAATAGACATATACATGAAGTTAAACATAAACATGAAAACATGTACAAAATGGGAATACAAGTCAAATGTATGAATCATCAAAACTGGACTGTACTAGTACATCTAATGGGTACAAATGAGCTTTCAAGCACAAACATATAATGATCCATTTGTGGCTCACTAGTTGTACAAGTATATATCCTAGTTTTAATGAAAACTAACATCCAAATAAGTAATCAAAACATGAAGCATAGAAATCAAAACAAAATCATATGATCATTATGTAAATGCACATGCATTAGATCTAGGACATACACATTAGTTAAAACAAAGGTGAGAACACAAAGATATAATCCATATTAAACATGGGTGTCTCAAATAACTAATCATGTATATCACTAATCTAAATATCATGGCATATAACATATTAATCAAGAAACATCAAAACATGCTAAAAAATAATGATATGAAAGCATGTAAATATAAATGAGGAGTAAGGGATAGTTACCAAAACCTAGAAGGCAACTCTCCATGTCTCCAAAACATGGTGGTCTTTCCACCAAACTCCCCTTGAAAGTGATGCATCCAAATAGTCCTCTTTAAGCACGGAACGCATCCACCTCAAGGTACCATCGCTCTCACGTCATGCGAGAGCCCACATCTACATCAAATACAATAGGGGTGATCTTTGGTACCCAAACTCTTTGGGTCCATGGGGGTTAGCACCTTTCCTAACCCAAACAAATTTAGTTGCTAAATTAGAATCATTTATCTTATCATAACAAAATTTAGCAAGGTGGCTCTTACGTCCACAATGTGTACAAGTGTACACATGAGCATACATCATGTTATGGGTGTGAACGTGATGAGCATGTGTATGCCGTGTATGCATAGAAGAAACTTGTTTCTTTCAAAACATAGATTTCAAACGTGTATGGTTTATGGCACATTGGCTCAAAGTGGAGCCCAAATAATCAACACTCTTCTTTAACAAACAAATATACTTTTCAATTATGGAAGAAGAGGTGCATGCAATAGGTGAGCTAGAATGTGAAGCTACACTAGCATGGCAAACATGTGTGTCTAAATCATTTTTCAAAGAAACATTTTCATTAGACATCAAATCCAAATCCTTTGAAATAGAAATAATTTTGTTTTTCAAGGAATCATTTTCTTTTAAAACAAAAACAAGTTTTGAAGTTAAATCCTCATTTTTCTTCAAAACTATATCACAATCATTTTTACCTGTTAAGATCTTGTTTTCATTTAGGGCAAGATCAAGCTTAGACTTCAATGAATCCTTTTCATTAGAAATCTCAACCTTCTCTTGCAATACCAACTCAAGTTTTGAAAACAAATCCTCTTTTTCTTTATTTAATTTACAAGTTTTCTTTTTCAAAACTTTATATTTTTCTAAGAGATTTTCACAAACGATAGATAACTCTTCATTTAATGCATCGGCATCCATACTATTAAGATCATCAAAAGAAGAGCTAGAGCTATTATCTAGTTGAGTATCCGATTGTACCTCAAGGGAGCCATTCCTTTGGACCATGTAGCATCGTTATTCGGATTCGTCTCCACTAGATTCATCCTCCACAATAGTTGGCGTTTGAAGCTTGGAGGAGGTCAACGTGTTCCACACTGCAAAGGCGGAATCACAGTTAGAAACTAAGCACAGATATTCTTTGTTAAGCGTGCTTCTTAGTGCCTCAAGGGCTTGTACATTGGCCTCTATATGCTTGCTATTACCAAGATAGGATTTCTTGGTAGCTGCAAGGAAAACATGCAAGCCTAGGGTTTTTAGATATATGGACATCCTAAATTTTCACATGTCAATGTTGGAGACATCAAACATGGAAGGTGTCAAGCAATCCATGAGTGTGTGAAAACAAGATAAGTGTGCAAATGCAAATGATAGATTAGCAAACCAAGATCACGCTCCTAAGTGGTTAAACCAAATATCAGGAGCGTAGGCTCTGATACCAATTAAAAGTACACCTAGAGGGGCGTGAATAGGTGTACGGCTAATCTAATAAACACAATGCGGAAATTAAAAACTAATTTGCAACATACTTCGTGTAACCAATGAGTGTAGCCGAATTCCCGGTGAAGGGCTCTAGACTAACTCCTCTTGATTCCTCTGAATAAGAGTTGAGGTGCTATATGAAGCTCTCGTGGTTAAACACAAGTGAGGCACACACAAACAAGCCAAGCATATAATATATATATGAGCAATATGAAATGATGCAAGGAACAATATAAAAGAGAGAGAGAGAGAGTTAGAGTCAATAGATCAAATGCAAACATAAGGATATGTTTCGAGGTTCGAGCACACAGCTCTACGTCCCTGCCTTCACACAGAAGGATTTTCACTAACTTGTCCACACAGGACTCCCACACAGGGAACCTTCACTGAGGATTTGGGGCAAATACAACCGGGAGTACACAACTCCTCTCTCAATTACAAACACAACCTCTACACTTAGAGGCTAGGCACAAAGCCACCACAAATCAATCACCTCACACTTGAGGGATGGGCACAAAGCCAAAGACCAATCAACCTCTCACTAGAGGGATAGGGCATAAAGCCACCACTCCAAAATCAACCTCTACACAAGAGGGATAACACAAAGTAGGAGGGTTTACAACTTAGTGATCAAAAGACCACAACCAATTCTTTTCCCACAAAACAAAGATCCTAATAGATAGGATAGAAGAAAGCTTAAGTGTGAGAAAACAAAGTGTTTTGAATAAAGAAAATCACTTGGGAAATCTCCAAATTGATATAGAATTTTAGACCAAAAATAAATTCCCAAAAGACTATTTTCTTTGAATTTTCAAACACTTTAAAAACAAATAGAGATTAAGAATTTTGAACCCAAAACTTTTTGCTGAAAAACACTAAAAGAGTAGGAAATTTTCTCCCTAAAAATCTTACTCAAAACACCTAAGAGATGGGGTATATAAAGGCCCCAACAAAATCTGCCTGTTGGCAGGCTGAAAGGTCAGAAATGACCTTCCGGTCGATCGGCCGGTCGACCGGCCAACGGTCAAAAAATTGACCGTTGAGCTTGCCGGTCGACCGCCCGGTCGACCGAGCCAGATCTAGAGAGCAACAGCTCTCTGGCCGGTCGACCGCCGGTCGACCGAGGCTGGAAATAGAGAGCAGAGCTCTCTACCCGGTCGACTGGAGGCATTCCATAGAGCAGAACACTCTGGCGGTCGACCGGGTCGGTCGACCGGTCTCCCCAGCTAGGCAGCATGCACATTATGTTCACGTCGGTCGACCGGCCCGGTCGACCGGCAGCCTGCCAGTCTGACTGTTATGGGACAGAAAAACTCGGGTTTTTATCTTTAATTAATTCCCATAAAATCTCTAAAAATCCACAAAAATAGTTTCAGTATAATACTTTGATATACAAACATGTTTGAATAAAATCAAACCATGTTACAAACTATTTGAACCATTTTTGTGTCTTGAAAATTTTTCCGAAAATCAAAATCCGTATTTTCCAAAACTTGGATTTTTGAAATGAAAAATCGTTTTGTCTAAAACTCATCCAAATATAAAAACATGATATTGAAACAACTTTAAGCATGTTGTATATGGATATACTCCAATATACATGAAAGATATATATATCAATGTTTTTGACATTAAATCCAAAAATAAGTTTTGTTAAAATATCAAAACTCCAAACTCATGAAATAGACTATCAAACTAAGTTTGTTTAAATAGTTGAAGCATACATGTATATAGAATAAATCTAATATACATTAAACCATGTAAACTTGTATCGATTCAATCTATTCATGAAAACCAAGATCGGTTAAACTAAAAATCGAAAACCAAAACATGAAACTCAAAACAAGTGTGTGTTGTGAACTTGAGCATACCACACTATCTAATGTTTAACAAATGGATCTAAACTATAAATTAAACACTGTACCGAGGTCTTCTTGTAGAGCGTTGTCTCCAAGTCGACTCGATCCAAACCGTGATCCACCGAGCTTGACTCCAACGAGTGCTAGATATAAACTTGACGCTCGGGCTCTTGAATCACCATGTTAAAGAGCATAAGTTGGAGCTTTCACATGCTAATATCTTGGTTAAGTATCTGAAACTAAACATCACAAGAATATTAGTAAACAAAACTACATGAGTTAATCATCATCAAAACTATAGTGGAAGGCCTCTGGGCCAACAAAAAGAAGTGTGGAAGTGGTTGTTGATGGTAGTGAAAACAAAGTGAAAGTGATTGGTTTGTGAAAATATGAAATAAAAAAATGGTAGAAAACACGTTGTTCAAAAGGAACTTAAGAAAAGAAAACAATTTTGAGAAATTGAAATGGAAAAGTAATGTGAAGAAGAAAGAAATTGAAACGTAACAAGTTTAGAAGAGAGTTTTAAGAAGTAAAGTAAAGAGAAAAAATTAAGAAAAATTGAAAAGTGAATTTTCTTTTAAAAGAGAAGTTTTGAATATAGGAGAAAAGTCATAGCTAACTAATCAACTTTGCACTATTAACATACTAAACCTTGAGATGAATTGTGTCTCAATTTGAATTCATTAGTGAAGTGTACACTTTGATTCTTCAAGACTAAAGGATAGCTCAATGGATGGAGTGATCTTCTTTAACTTGGTAGTGTTGCCTCGATAGATCATCGGCTCTTGATCGGTATCCAAGTATGGAATATAAGATTGGTGATTCATAAAAGAACTCATGCATAATAATATTAGCAAGTTCATTAAGTCATCAAGGCTATTGTTTATCTAGCATGAAATAAGAAGCTTGAGCATAAGATTGTTAGCATTAATCATAGTGACAACCCATCTTCATGTTCCATCAAAGCACTTGCCAAATGGCAAGGCACTAAACAAAGGCACGCATGAATCACTTGGCGGAATCAACACAACTTAGTAAGAGAAGTTAGCACTCATCTTCATCGGAAAATCAAAAACACTTGTAAGAATGTAATGTTACAATAGATGCATCCAATGAATCATTTGAGTTATTCATCCAAATGTTGTAGTTAATAATGTTAGTGATTTCTTAGCTATGGTTAGAAAGTTAGCTAGACATAGAAGAAGAACAAGGAATTAAAAACATGTAAGTAGAGTTACACTAGAAGGAAGTTAGTTGGATGAAATCAATGACTGAAGTAAGTAAAAAGCATTGCAAGAGAAAAATAAAGAAGAGAAAAGATTCTTGTATTGAATTGAATTTCCACTGGTTCAATTACACAATCACTCTCTCTCTCTCACTTTTCTTGATCAGATCTAAGTTAGAGGAAATGAAAAGAAAAATACAAGAGAAAATACTGAAGAAAAGGCCCAAAGAATTCTCTTCTCTTCAACCCCCTCTCTCCATGGCTTTGGTCCTCCTTTTATAGAGCTAGAAAGTTTGAAGAGTAAGAAACGAAGGCACCTGTTCAAGATCAAGATCATGGGGTCTGATCAAGCCGCGTTTGGGTGGCATTTTCGTGCCAACGCGGCAAGATCCTATCCCCTGATCCTGAGATTGGGGCCACATACTCTCCCAGCTGAGGAAGCTTCTGGGTCTTCATTATTTTTTGGATTTTTCACTAAATACAGAGCAGATTGGGCTCTGAATTTTTGGTCTTCAAGTGGTATTCAAATTTGGTTTGGCTTGGGCTTCAAGAAATTCATAAAATTATCTCTAAAATAGTATTTATAGCCCATAATTTAGTTTTTCCTTTTTCCTTAATTACGCTTGTACACATGAGACAAGAAACATTTAGTTGTAGAGTTTTATTAATAAAATAGGTAGGAAAATCCAAAAAATATGCAGAATCATGAATCGATCACACCCCATACATATCTTTTGCTCATCTCGAGTAAAACAAGAAAAAAAAACTAAACTAAGAGCGTTATTACACCACTTTTGCAGGTGACGCGACTGCACTGAACGTGTGCAGCAAGCCATTAAACCTCCAGATTTCCCCTAGAGGATGAGTTTCCCCCTGAGGGTTTTCAGCGGCTTATACCCACAAAATCAATAAAGAAAGAAAACAAATGTTAGTGTTTTTGAAAACACATTTTGAAAGAGAAAAAATTTTCAAAATATTTTTTGTAAAAATTAAGTGATATAAGGTCATAAGTTCACCAAAAATTATTTGTCCTTAAACTTAATCTAGATGCAAGATTTTGTCATCAATTAATGGAAGAATTCAATATTAGATTGAATAATTGATCTTTCTTAAAAACTTAGATAATATGCATTTTGTGATAGTGTAGATTTTTAGAATTTCAACTCCAACTATGAAGCAATTTATACACACACACACACATATATATTGTTTCTTTAATTTTCTTAGGTTTTCTAGTTTATCTGGGTAGTGAGCCTTTAGCCGGGCACTCCCAACCAGATAGTTTTAGGGCACCAGATGAGAAAACATTCCTCGAGCTTAAAGAAGCAAGTAAACAAGGTCACAAAACTTTAAGGAGTTTATTTGTTTTGACCACCGTTAGGCGCGACTAATTATACTTCCCAAGGCACAATTAACCAGCTTAATTAGTGGTCAAGTGTTTATAATAAAAAAAATTTATTTTATTTATGTCATTTTAAGTCTTTTTTTTCATCCCAAAAATGTGAAAGTGTGGAGTGCATATTTTCTAAAGAAAAAAATGCAAGATCAACTTATCTCTCCAATCTTTCTTTTTTATTCTATAATTTTAAACAAAATCCATTAATTTTTTACTATGTTTAAGAAGTCAATATTTTTATTTTTCTAATTCCGAAGATCAAATTAATTTTCTTAAAAATATATCAAAGCTTTTACCCTTATTTCAAACGTTTTGTATAAAAAAAGAGTCCTATACAAAAAAAAAATCTAAAAAATTTTCCCATAAAGAAGTGAAAAAGGAAGAAAAACTAGAAAATAACATAAAACGAGAAAAATCTAGAAAATAACCTAAAATATAAAAAACTAAAATTGAAAAAAATAAAGAGAAAGTCCTATGTTACTACCCAATCACATACCTATCTCGTGCATTATCTCTAATGTATGGCATGAAATGCAAAAATGCATGAAATGGGTAAAGGTAATGTATCACCTCCGATGATGACTCGATTATGCCGAGTGCTCAGACTGACAGATCATAAATGTTGCAAACCATCTTCTATTTGATCCAGTCGAGTGGTCTATTCTTCCATCTGTCTTCTCAGGCGAATATGCCCCTTAAATATCTTCTTCTTGCCTTTCCATAAGGAAGACATGAAGGAGTGAGTCTCAGTGGGCGGTGGCTATCGCAAAAAATCAGGCTCGTTCTCCTCCTTCAACTATTTCTCTGAGGAGCTCTCAACAGAACATCCTTAAGAAGGGTTGTAGGAGTTCAAATAGAGTGCTAGCATCTATTACACGCATTGGTTATTCTTTCACGGGATACAAATATTCGATCATACCCTGAAAATTCCTCGTCTAGCAGAAAGTTTTTGCACAAACGAGTCACGAGAATCGGTAGAGGGTATTTGGCACCCCTAATGTGTTGTGAATTTGCTATGAGCTATTGCAAGATGACTGTGTTCAAACAGACCGTATGTTGCCAAGTCACGAGGCTATGTTTAATCTGAACTACAGGTCTGTTGAATGACGTGGTGTGATCAGGGCCTAAAATATTATGTTGGATCCATCGTCTAACACAATGAACATTTTAGAACGTGGTACTCGCCTTGAGACCATGGTCTAACTCAGTGCATCACACACCCATCAACGACATGTAGTCAATTAAAAGAAGTAGTGCAGCTGAGGAGAGAAGGGGATTTGTGTGATTTCCTCTATAGTCGCAGGTATGACTAAGAGGTCCCCGTGATCTAAGTGTATAAGAAATTAGTTGTGATCTAGATCAATGGTGGTGGTGTTTATGCCCAAGTATAATCTTTTCACAAGTTTGGGGCAATAGAAAGCATCAAAATTGAAATTGTCTAAACTAGTTCATACAAATTTTGTTCCCTAATCCTATCCAAGAATATGTATCCATACCCCTTAACTTCGTTGGAAATGCGTGAAAGTCTATCTCAAGAAAAATAGAAGGTGCCATGTAAAAACTGAACTATAAACAGATGGATTAAGGGAAACTAGAGTTACAAACCTCCCCTGAAAACCGTAGGGAGAAATCCAAGTATAAACTCCTTCGTGTAGTTTGGACAGTAACTTCAGAGGATCAGTGGTAGATCTGGGATCTACGCACGAAATTGATGGAGGGGACTCTTGGCGGTGCTGCAGAATCCTCAGAAGCACCGCTAAAGCGGGGCCAGAATGGACCACACACGGCAAAAATTGGGGATCAGGGGGTGAAATTTTGGGAGAGGCGGCACTCATTCTATATTTCTTAGATCTGGTTAGGTTTTTTCAGGATGAGGCATGGGAGAGAGAAGAGAAAGGTTTAAATAGGGAGAAGATTTTGGTATTTTTTTAAACCTTTGCTTAGAAAATATTTTCTAAAGTAGGATTAGGGTTTTCTGTTTTTTATAAAAAAAATTATAGATATTAACAAAAGAGTCCTAATTTTTATTTGTGTTATTTTATTAATTTTTTATATTTTCTTTTTTATTTTAATCCCTTTTTATTTGTCTTTGCGCTAACGGTCTGTTGGAAGTCTGTGTTTAACCCTAGTCACTCATAAAATGGGTCAAAAAGACCCATGACTTTCTCCTCCTGTGACTCTGGTTTTGTGGCAAAGAATGATTTCAGTCTCTGTCCATTCACTTTGAATATTTTACCATCCTTTGGATCAAAAATTTTTACCGCACCGTATGAAAATATAGTGTGCACAACGAAAGGTCCTGACCAATGAATTTTTAATTTTTCAGCGAAGAGATGAAGCTTAGAATTTGTAGAGCAGAACTTTTTGTCCTGAGATAAAAAAATTTCTGTGTATGAATCGATTGTGAAAGAATTTCATTCTGCTCTTTGTGATATTAGCATTATCGTAGAGTACATTTCATATCTACTCCAACTCAGAAATCCGGATCCGTAGCTCACCGGTTTTGTTTAAATCAAAATTTAGTTTGATTGCCCACAAAGTCTGGTGTTTTAATTAAACTGACATATGACAGGCTTTCTCAAATATTACTCGGTATGGAGACATACCGAGGACAGTCATGAAAGCGGTCTGGTAAGCTCATAGTGCGTCTATTAGCTTAACGGACCAATCTTTTCTATTTTTTCCTATAATCTTCTCCAATATAAGTTTTATCTGTCTATTTATCACTTCTGCCTGCACGTTAGTCTGGAGATGATACGTCGTTGACAATTTGTGAGTTATCGAGTATTTACGCATCAGGGCTTTGAAAGTTCTATTGCAGAAATGAGACCCGTTATCACTAATTACTGCATGTGGGACACTGAAGCGAGAAATTTTATTCTCTTTCAGAAATTTAACAACAAACCTATTGTCATTTGTCTTTGTTGGCACAACTTCGACCCATTTTAGACACACAGTCCAATGCAACTAAGATGTACTGGTTTCCAAATGAACTCGGAAATGGCCCATGAAGTCGATGCCCCAAACATAAAAAATTTCACTTCTAGAATGGGGTTCAGGAGCATTATATCTCTCCTAGAAATTCTACCCGTCATTTGGTAATTCTTACATGACTTGTAGAAATTGAAAGATTCTTTGAACAAAATGGGCCAGTAGAACCCACTTTGAAAGAATTTTTTAGCGGTTTTAGGTGGATCAAAGTGCCTATGGCAAGCAAGTTCATGGCAACATGCAGACATACTCCTATGTTCTTCTTCAAGTATACATCTTTGATGATTTGGTCCAGACGGTATTTGAAAAGATACGGTTCTTCCCAAAAGAATAACCATACTTGAGCAAAAAAGTGATATCTATCCTGCCTTGTGCAATCAGAAGGTGTTTGCCTAGTAGCGAGACAGTTTACAATATCTGTGTACTAAGGCTCCTTACATACTGCTAGGATGTGCTCGTCAGGAAAATTCTAATTGATCGGTGTTGTCTCAATTGGTGCGTTAGGGATTTGGGATAAATGATTAGCCATTACATTCTCCACGCCTTTCTTATCCCGTATTATGAGGTCAAATTCTTGTAAAAGAAGGATCCATCAGATAAGTCTTGGTTTAGTGTCCTTCTTTGTCATAAGATACTCAGCGTGGAGTGTCAACCAGTATCGCTGGAAGATTTTAAGATTTTTAATTTAAAAATGAATTGAATTTCTTAAATTCGATTTCACAGTATACCTTAAAATAATATTTACTATTTTTGAGAATTTTTGGAGACCTTTTTGAGTTACTCTATTATTTCTTACATTTTTATATTTTCGGTGTTTTCCCAGATTTGGAGTCCTATCTAGACATTTTTCTTTTCTATTTTCTTTCTTTCTCCTTTTATTCTGCTCTACTCCTTTTTCCTTATTTTACTTTTTCTTTTCTTTTTTCTTTTCTTGTCTTTTTCTCCTCCACTCAAACAAATCAAAATATCTTCTCCCTTTTTTCTTTTTATTTCCTTTTCCCTTCGCTTTTTCTTTTCTTCCCCACTTTTGTTCCTCCTTCCCCTGGCCAATGATAGCCGCACCCAACACCTCCTCCCAAGTTCTCCCCTCTCTCTACTTCTCAAGTTCTCACCCCAATCCCACACTCTCTCTTACTCTAATTTCATTCTCACCCTCTCTAATCTGTCTCTCACCATCTCTCCCTCTCTCCTCCAAGAAGCCATCAGTGCCACCACCAAGCCAAGGCCAGCTCTGTCACCACCCATGGCCGGCAGGCCATCCATGGCCGAGCCCCAACTCCGGCCACCCATTCCATTACCTCCAACACCATCATCTTTGTCTACATCTCCATCTTCATCATCCCACCACCATCTCCTTCTTCATCAAACCATACCACCAAATCACCCCCTCCTCCTCCTTAATCACAACTCTCATAACCTCTTTCTTCCTCCTCTCCCTGTAATTTTATCAACCCACTACCAAATCACCAACTCCACCACCAAAATCACCACCATTAACATCATCTCCACTTTCAAACCATCACCACCCAACACCCTTCCCTCTCCCCCTCTCCTCTCTGGTTAGCCAATATTACCACAAACTACCCGTGGCTGGTTCGCGACCGCGCTACCCCATGGCGTCGCCTAGGCCCACAGCCCGGTCGCGGGTCCTCTATGCGTGAGCATGGGCTTACCTATGCGTGAGCCCCTCTCATCGCTTTTGTTTTTCTCTCTCTCCCCTTGTTTCTTTCTCTCTTCTTTTCTTTCTCTATATCTCTTTCTCTTTCTCTCTCCCTGGTGATTGAGGCTAACCTGCACACAAAATATGAAATTAGAGAACTTAAGAAAGGAAATGTGCAAGTGCTCAATTCTTCCGCTATAGCAAGTGGCTATGCGGGTCATGATCCACAAGGAGGGTTTGCGATGGAAGCTTTACAGTTTTATTGAAATCTTATGAAAATAAGCGAAGGTTCTTCTCTGTTTTTAAAGTTAAGAAAAAGAAAAAGAAAGTTAATGGTTAAAGTTAAGAAGAAAGCGAGGGATGAAGAAGGTGGAAAATCAGAAAACGATGAAAAGCGACTATGTACAATGAGGTGAAAAGAGAATGAAAACGATTTGGAAGAAGTGGTTGGTGATCTAAACTAAGAAAGAAAAGAAAAGAAGTAAAGAAAAGTAAAGAGATACTTACCGAGGTTGAGTGATGACTTACTTGGAAACCTTTTTGCAAGTTCTACCTTTTTGCTTCGGAGGCGTTCAACGCATAGATCATAAACTCGAGCTCAGTCCCCGTGCACATTATATCGTCAAGCATAAGAAGAACGAAGTGATGCGGAGCTTGGAAGAGGAGAACGTCTTCATGAACTATCGCTGGCTCTCACGTAGCTTAGTTAGACTTGCTTTGGAATTCACTTGTACACTTCAACAACACCGAAGGTAAAGTAGAAGAGGAAGAGAGAAGCAAAAACAAATGTAAAGTAAAGCAGAATAGAAAACAAACAAAGCATTTACCTTTATTACTTGCTGAGACAATGAAAGAAAGGAGTAGGGTACATCGTCGGTGTCACTCTCAACATCAGCCCCTCTCTCTTACTTACATGAATCTTCTTCTACCCTAAGTTACATACAAGTTACATAAAAGTAAAAACTAAACTACAAAATGGAAAAACTAGTCTAAAATTCTAATCTGCACTGGCGTTCAATTTTCAGTGCAAGTACAAGCCTTTTATAGGCATAAACCCAACAACCAGAATCCCGGGGAGGTCGGGGGAGCAAACGCTCCTCGTAACTCCCCAAGATTGCCGCAGAAACGCGGCTTTTGCCGCGTTTCTGTGGCAAGGGTGTGGCCAGGTGGCCACACGCTGTTGGTGGGCCTCCCCGGTTTCTCCCTCTGACTTTATCTGGAGTTGGTTTTACAGTTTGGCTCCGAGATTTTGAAGAAATGGCCTTGGATTCTTGGCTTTAACCGATCGATCCTGAGAGGATTCTTCTCAACCAGTTTCAACCTCTTGATTTTGCCCTGATTTTGTGTGTGCGAATTTATTCTGATTTAATTCAGAATTTTGGTGGGCTTTGGGCTCATTTCTCTTCAACTCCTTAAAGATTGGGCCTGCAAATAAATTAAACAATTAATTAGGACAATGCAGGCTTTTATTCTAAAATAAGTATGGAAATATGATACTAAATATGCAATATTAGCGACCAATCACACCCCCATACCTATCTTTTGCTCGTCCTCGAGCAAAGCAACTAAATTATACTAAGGATTATTAGACCACTTTCGCAGGTCACGCGATTGCACTGAGCATGTGCAACAAGCCGTTAAACCTCTAGGTTCCCCCAAGAGGACGAGTTTTGTCTCGTGAGGGTTTTCAGCGGATTGCACCCACAAAATCCATAAAGAAAGGGAAATAAAGAGTTAGTATTTTCGAAAAGCATTTTGAAAGAGAAAAATATTTGAAATATGATTGTAAGATCTAAGCAATCTATAAGTTATAGGAAAACCGAATTTTCATTCCTAAACTTAGTCTCTATTCAAAAATTTGTTATCAATCAAAGTAAGGAGTCAAATTGTACTTCTCATCTAGTCTATTACTTTACCCTAAGTCATATGCACCTTGTGACTGTGAAAATTTTGACTAAGGGTTCATTAACGCCAACTCTTATGCCTTATTTATTTATATATATATATTTTTGTTTTTGGTGATATTATTCCTTAGTTTAGGCTTTCTAATCTGCCCATGTAACGAGCCTTTAATCGATGACTCCCAAACCAGACGGTCTTAGGGCACCAGGTGAGAAGACACCCCTAGGACTTAAGGACTCGAGCAAACAAGGCCACAAAACTAAGGACTTTATTATATGAACCTCTTTTAGGCGTGAATACTTATGCTTTATTAGGCACAAATACCCAGCTTAATCAGAGGATTTTTCTTTTCAAACTTATCTAATCATCTTTCATATAAATGCTAAGGCTTGCTTAGGCCAAAGCACCAAGCTAATCAATAATTAGACTTGTTTTTTTTTCAAACTCATCCAATTATCTTTTACATAAATACTAAGGCTTTCTTAGGCCAAAGCACCTAGCTAATCAATAATTAGATTTATTCATATATATATATATATATATTTTTATAAGGCATAGGAATCTTTGTTTTTGAACCCTAAGTGTGTAAGTGTTGAAGTGTGCATATTTCATCAAGGTAAAGATCAAGACTAAATTACTTTGACAAATTATCTTCCTAACTCTATAAATCAAACAAATAATCTTATTTGACCAAGTATAAGAAATCCTAATTTGGATTTTCCTATTCCTTAAAATTAACTTAATTTCTTACAAAAATAAGTCAAAATATTGTTTCTATTTTTCAAAAAGTTTTTAAAAGTAAAGAAAAATGTTAATTTTTTTTTTTTTAAACAAAAAGAAAAGTTATGTTAGACCCTCCCCCACACCTATCTCATGCATTGTTCTCAATGTATGAATTAATGCATAGATGCATGAAAAAGACGACAGGGAAGGAAAGTGTTACCTTAAGGTGGTGGTTCCGGTGGTGGTCTGATTGGTCCACGAAACGTGGCCCAATCAACTTTTCTTGGGTCTCGAAGGAACCCACCAGCACTATCTTTAATATAACCCATTAAAAAGATAAATCCATGAAGGATCTTTATTAAATATTTAACCCCATCTAATTTCCATATTCCATAAGTAATTTCGAAGTCAAATTTGTCAACCACCTCGTCCCAGAATGGAGTATGAAATGATAGAACGGTTGACTTGGATTCAGGAAGGACAGGAACTAATACCGACTCAGGAAGGTGACTTAAGTCAAGTAAAGGTTCAAGAGTCGAAGTAGGTTCAGAAATTGGGTCCAAGTCAAGAAGTTGAAACTCTAGTCCACATCTATTTTTCAATAATGGAATGTGACCTAATATGGGTGATTCCAGTTCAGGAATGATAGGTGGAGGAATCAAAACTGACTCTAAAATATTACTCAAGTTTGGTAACAAAACAGGAGTCAAGATTGATTCAGAAAGTTGAACTGGATCACAGATTTGAGAATCTAGGTCAAATATCTCATTGAGTTCAATATCAAAAAATGGAGAACTTACCAATTTGTCAATGGGATCTTCAAAAGTGTATAATTGGTCAAGTTCAATATGATCCTCAAAGATGGGTGATTCAATTTCATTATGAATTGGGATAGGATCCAATGTCGACTCTGGGAAAAGATTGAAATCAGGTGAAGATACCAGAGTCATAATCGAATCAGGAAGTAGAATTGAATCACTAAGTTGGGGTTCAGGATCATAATCATTTTCAAGTTCTATTTCAGGAAAAGGATAACTTGCCAAACTATCAATATCATTTGGAGTTTGGGCAAGTTCAAATGGTTGTTCTGAAATGGAATCTTGATTTTCAAAACTACATGACTCTTCGGCTCTAACAGAATAGTTAGTGACATCAGGACGGTGGGAACGTAGAGATTCGACCATCATATCTATGTCATGATTACGAGTGTTTTGAGCCTGAGTCATGGCTTCAAGCATCTTTTCATAATTGATAGGTTCATTATTTTGATGAAAAGATGAAGAATTATCTTAGAAGTGGTAGTGAAATTGTGAGTCTATCAGATTTTGGGATTTGTGTTTGGACTCACGCATACTCATTTCCATAATTGATGGTTTCCTATTTTGGACTGGTGGAACTGAGTATGAATCTTGAACATAATGTGGACTGGGTGGAGAAGAAGGGCAAGGTAATTGGAAATTATGCTCGGGGGAGGTGAATCCCCACTGACTCGGTGAAGAGTTGAAATCATTATGGAAATTATAGTTATTAGATGGGGGTATGGGTCATATTGATTCGGATAAGACCAATCCGGCACACTAGGTTGGTCAAAGTTATGATATGCCGGGTTGGTAATATCCGGAAATGAAGTCAGTGTGTAATATGGATTATTATTGTAGTTGAAAAAATTATTATTATAGTCCATATCACACAATAGAATACAAACAAAAAAGAAAGATAAGCAAACAAATAAACAAACAAGAAAGAAAAAATTCTAACCTAAGTTAGGGTAGACCTAGACCTAGACGACTCCTAACTGGTTAGACTGTCCACGGGAGGTTTAATGTAGACTTTGACCACAAGCTAATCAGCCAGGTCAGGGCAAGGTTGGTGGGAGGTTTTCCGTCAAAGACGTTCCTTAATTAAATAACCACCAACCTTCGGGCTTTCGGCCCTCAATCCCTTTTCTAGACACTGATTTTGCAGGAGTCAGATTCTAACATTTTTCCCCCTTAGGATAATCTCCTAATTGAGTCCGAGATGTCCCTAGGGCCAACGTCTACTCAATTTTAGTTAGGCTTGGGTTAGTGAGTGCTTGGAATCTGATTTTTGGGCTAAGGAAGGGTGATTAAATTCCCACCTTATCTTGTTATGGGTTAGTGCCCTTAAAATAATTTTGTGCAAGTGTACAAGATATGTAGGATTCACTCAAAGCGATATAAACAACCAAGAAGTGAGTCCTATGCTAAATGCAATGCATACGTATCTTGCTCCAGCACTCTTCAACAGTAGAAGAAATGAATTGAAAAGACACGTGCCTAAATGCAAACGTCTAATCAATATTTTTACTTTATCAACAAATGTTTTACTGTTGGTTTATTAGCAGGCTTATGTTATGGCATATAAAAGAAAATAGAGTTGCAGAAAGCTAGAATTTTGCAAAGCAAGCTGCCCTGCAAAAAGATGGTTAGTAGTGCACTCCTCCTTGCCGTAAAAACGCGGCAAAAGCCGAGAAAACGCGGCAATTCAGAGGGTCCTTGGTCTCTGTTTTTTGGAACAGAGACCCAAGACCACTTATATGTTTCTGCAATCCTTTATTTCTACTTTGCTTGCCCTGTAACCTGCAACAGAGAAGAACATTCGTTTAGTTCTAAAAAATTTTCAATAAAAAAAAACATGTTACCCTCCCCGGCAACGGCGC
This sequence comes from Agave tequilana, assembly GCA_038442645.1. NCBI lineage: Eukaryota > Viridiplantae > Streptophyta > Magnoliopsida > Asparagales > Asparagaceae > Agave > Agave tequilana. Next base: position 24,678 of record JAVJIF010009998.1, on the reverse strand, counting down.
CAAAATTTGATTGAGGCTAACCTGCACACAAAATACGAAATTAGAGAACTTAAGAAAGGAAATGTGCAAGTGCTCAATTCTTCCGCTATAGCAAGTGGCTACGCGGGTCGTGATCCACAAGGAGGGTTTGCGATGGAAGCTTTACAGTTTTATTGAAATCTTATGAAAATAAGCGAAGGTTCTTCTCTGTTTTTAAAGTTAAGAAAAAGAAAAATAAAGTTAATGGTTAAAGTTAAGAAGAAAGCGAGGGATGAAGAAGGTGGAAAATCAGAAAACGATGAAAAGCGACTATGTACAATGAGGTGAAAAGAGAATGAAAACGATTTGGAAGAAGTGGTTGGTGATCTAAACTAAGAAAGAAAAGAAAAGAAGTAAAGAAAAGTAAAGAGATACTTACCGAGGTTGAGTGATGACTTACTTGGAAACCTTTTTGCAAGTTCTACCTTTTTGCTTCGGAGGCGTTCAACGCATAGATCATAAACTCGAGCTCAGTCCCCGTGCACATTATATCGTCAAGCATAAGAAGAACGAAGTGATGCGGAGCTTGGAAGAGGAGAACGTCTTCATGAACTATCGCTGGCTCTCACGTAGCTTAGTTAGACTTGCTTTGGAATTCACTTGTACACTTCAACAACACCCAAGGTAAAGTAGAAGAGGAAGAGAGAAGCAAAAACAAATGTAAAGTAAAGCAGAATAGAAAACAAACAAAGCATTTACCTTTATTACTTGCTGAGACAATGAAAGAAAGGAGTAGGGTACATCGTCGGTGTCACTCTCAACATCAGCCCCTCTCTCTTACTTACATGAATCTTCTTCTACCCTAAGTTACATACAAGTTACATAAAAGTAAAAACTAAACTACAAAATGAAAAAACTAGTCTAAAATCCTAATCTGCATTGGCGTCCAATTTTCAGCGCAAGTACAAGCCTTTTATAGGCATAAACCCAGCAACCAGAATCCCGGGGAGGTCGGGGGAGCAAACGCTCCCCGTAACTCCCCAAGATTGCCGCAGAAACGCGGCTTTTGCCGCGTTTCTGCGGCAAGGGTTTGGCCAGGTGGCCACACCCTGTTGGTGGGTCTCCCCGGTTTCTCCCTCTGACTTTATCTGGAGTTGGTTTTGCAGTTTGGCTCCGAGATTTTGAAGAAATGGCCTTGGATTCTTGGCTTTAACCGATCGATCCTGAGAGGATTCTTCTCAACCGGTTTCAACCTCTTGATTTTGCCCTGATTTTGTGTGTGCGAATTTATTCTGATTTAATTCAGAATTTTGGTGGGCTTTGGGCTCATTTCTCTTCAACTCCTTAAAGATTGGGCCTGCAAATAAATTAAACAATTAATTAGGACAATGCAGGCTTTTATTCTAAAATAAGTATGAAAATATGATACTAAATATGCAATATTAGCGACCAATCACCTGGCCAGAGCAAGGCTATGGCGAGGCCAGGCCATGGCCTCCTCTCTCTCCTAGTCTTTCTCTCTCCCACTCTCAATTTCTTTCTCTTGCTCTCTCTTTCTCTCTAATGATTCTCTCTCCTCTCTCTTACCCCCTCTCTCCATATATATGTATTTATATTTTATATTATTTTATGGCCACGTCCACATGTTTCTAGTGTTCCGGGATTTCGTGGCATTTTGAAGATTTTAGGGGAGTGTTCTCGCCTCATTATTGGGTTTTCCCGCTTCGTGGATTGAGTTGTATTGTATTTTATTTCCTCGTGTTGTATATTATATTTCTGTGGATTTTGTACTTGTATTTGTATGTGGCCGAGTACCTAGGACTGTATATGTATTATGCCTTTGATGAATGCTTGTACTAGAGTAGTTTACTTCTTGTACATATGCCATGCCTTTGATGTTATGTATTATTACTTTATTATATGTGTGTATTCGATACTAGTACTCTTGTTGGTACTATACCCAGCCTTCGGGCTGCGTTCAGCCTCTGGGCTTTCTATACCCAACCTTCGGGTTGCGTTTAACCTCCAGGCTCTCTTGCTCCGCCTGGTAGGCGATCTAGAGCACATTGCTTTCTTGCTAACTCCGCTCGAGTGTAGTTACGCCGTGAGCGATAGCTGTACATTATCATGATATCATCACGAGCGGTAATTACACCGAGCGTGATAGCCTCTAGCGTTGTACGTTAGCATCGCTCCACCTTGTCTAGCTTCGCTTGTTTGATCGATAGCCATTGCCTGTCATGTTCTATTATCATGTTTGTGTGCGCGTGTGGTACTAACCATGCAAGTACCCTTGTACAGCCTTAGGGTTTCTGCCCACTTCTAGGATGGCTACCCAATAGGAATTGACCTTGCACCCTCATGGGTTTCGTGGTAGATGCTGGGAGTGCGCTTATACCCCGGGCTTACTTTTAGCCTTTCGGTCTCTCGCCCACTTCCTTGAAAGAGGAGTGTGCTTAGAATGTCAGGTCTCTAAGTCACGCCTGGTGGCAGACCTAGCGCTCAGTGCTTTACCGCTAACTCCGTTCGAGCTTACTTACGCCATGAGTGTGGTTTTGTCACGTGCGGTAATATAGCGTTCATACACTCACCTCGCCGTGTACGTTCATTTGTGTCACGAGCGGTAACCACGCCGAGTGATTGGTCGCTAATGTTGCATATTTAATATCATATGTGCATACTTATTATAGAATAAAAGCCTGCATTGTCCTAATTAATTGTTTAATTTATTTGCAGGCCCAATCTTTAAGGAGATGAACAGAAATGAGCCTAAAGCCCACCAAAATTCTGAATTAAATCAGAATTAATACGCACCAAGTAAATTAGGGCAAAATCAAGAGGTGGAAAACCGGTTGAGAAGAATCCTCTCAGAATCGATCGGTTAAAGCCAAGAATCCAAGGCCATTTCTTCAGAATCCGGGACTCCAACTGACAAACCAACTCCAGATAAAGTCAGAGGGCGAAACCAAGCTGACCCACCAACAGGGTGTGGCCACCTGGCAACACCCTGGCCGCGGAAACGCGGCAAAAGCCGCGTTTCCACGGCAATCTTGGGGAGTTAGGGGGAGCGTTTGCTCCCTGACCTCCCCGGGATCCTTCTTACTGGATTTATGCCTATAAAAGGCCAGTATCTGCGCTGAAAATTGGACGAAGGAGAGTTAGGATTTAGACTAGTTTTTCATTTCTTAGTTTAGGTTTTTGTTTTTCTTGTTCATGTAATTGTAATTTTCATTTATGTAAATAAGAGAAGATCAGACTTTCATCGAAGAACAAGAATGGAGCTTGAGCTGGAGTGACACCGGTGTAAGACTTATTTCTTTTCTTTGATTGTTATGAAATCGAATCAATGTTTTTTCTGTGTATGTACTTCTTTTTAGTCTTCTTCTTCTTCTTCTTTTCTATTTTACTTTTCTTTTTGGTACAATTGTCTTCCAAGTGAGTCTAAAAGCATCGAAAGAGCCTTGCCGTTGCGAGTGCCACCGATAGGTCATGACGATGGAATGGAGTCTCTCTCTATATCATTTCATTCTTGAAGTAGTCTTGATGATGTAATGTAGAAGAGACCAATACTCAAATCTTATGGGCTATGCGCTGAATGCCTCCACTTCAAGGTAAAATCGTCGCTGAAGACTCAAGGTAAGCTTTTGGTGAAAAGAAGGTAAGCAATTGTTTTTATTTCTTTTCTTTTATTTCTGTAAATTAAATCACCACTTCTTCTAACTCTTTCTTTTCGACTCATTTGTACATAGTCGCTTTCGCCGTTTCTGATTTTTTTCACCTTCTTCATCTCTCATTTTCTTCTAACTTTAACATAACTCTTTTTCTCTTTTCTTTTTTAAGAAACAAAGAAGAACTTTCGTTTTATCTTCATTAAGATTTCAATAAAGAACGTAAACGCTTCCATCGCAAAACCCTCCTTGTAGATCACGACCCGCATAGCCACTTGCTATAGCGGTAAGAATTGAGCACTTGCACATTTTTATTATAAGTTCTGAAATCTCGTATTTTGTGTGCAGGTTTAGCATCAATCAAATTTTGGCGCCGTTGCCGGGGAGGGTAACGTTTGTATTGAAATTTTTTTTTAGAACTAAAACGAATTTTCTTCTCTGTTGCTGGTTATAAGGCAAGCAAGGCAGGAAATTAAGGTTACAGTAACATATAAGTGGCCTTGGGCCTCTGCTCTAGAAAGCAAACACCAAGTGCCCTCTGCTTTGCCGCATTTTCGCGGCCAAAGCCGCGGATCCGCGGCAAAAAGGAGTGGACTACTAACTGTCTTTTTGCAGGGCTGCTTGCTTTGTAAATTGTAGTTTTCTGCAACTTTACTTTTTTTTATATGCCATCACTAAAAGCCTGCTAATAAACCAACAATAAAATACTTGTTGAAAAAGATAAAAAAATTTATTAGACGTTTGCATTTTAGGCACGTGTCTTTTCAATTCATTTATTTTTACTGTTGAAGAGTGCTGGAGCAAGGTACGTTCGCATTGCATGTAGAATAAGACTCATCTCTTGGTTGATTTTCATTGCTTTGAGTGAATCTTTTTTACATATCTTGTACACTTGCACAAATTGATTTTAAGGGCATAACCCATAACAAGATAAGGTGGGGATTTAATCACCTTTCCTTAGCCCAAAAATCAGATTCCAAGCACTCACTAACCCAAGCCTAACTAAAAATGAGTAGACGTTCGCCCTAGGGACATCTCGGACTCAATTAGGAGATTATCCTAAGGGGGAAAGATGTTGGAATTTGACTCTTGCCAAATCAGTGTCTAGGAAAGGGATTAAGGACCGAAAGCCCGAAGGTTGGTGGTTATTTAATTAAGAAACGTCTTTGATGGAAAACCTCCCACCAACCTTGCCCTGACCTGGCTGATTAGCTTGTGGTCAAAGTCTGCATTGGACCTCCTGTGGACAGTCTAATCAGTTAGGAGTCGTCTAGGTCATAGGTCTACCCTAACTTAGGCTAGAATTTTTTCTTTTTGTTTGTTTATTTGTTTGTTTTTCTTTCTTTTTGTTTGTATTCCATTGTGTGATATGGCTTATAATAACAATTTTTCCAACTTTAATAATAATCCATATTACACATCAAACTCTTTTTCGGATATTACCAACCTGGCATATCATAACTTTAACCAACCTAGTGTGCCGGATTGGTCTTATCCGAATGAATATAACCCATGCCCCCCATCGTATGACTATAACTTCCATAGCGATTTCAACTCTTCACAGAGTCAGTGGCGATTCACCTACCCTGAGTCAGATTTTCAACCAAATTGTCCTCCTTCTCCACCTAGTCTACAATATTTTCAAGATTCATACTCAGTTCCACCAGTCCAAAATAGGAAACTATCAATTTTGAAAATGAGTATGCGTGAGCCCAAACACAAATCCCAAAATCTGATGGACTCACAATTTCACTACCACTTCCAAGACAATTCTTCATCTTTTCATCAAAACAATGGATCTATCAATTATGAAAAGATGCTTGAAGCCATGACTCAGGCTCAAAACACTCGTAATCGTGACATAGATATGATGGTCGAATCTCTACATTCTCACCGTTGGACCAGTTCTGATGTCACTAACCATTCTGTTAGAGCCAAAGAGTCCTGTAGTTTTAGAAATCAAGATTCCATTTCAGAACAACCATTTGAACTTGCCCAAACTCCAAAATTTGAAAAAGATATTGACAGTTTAGCAAGTTATCCTTTTCCTGAAATAGAACTTGAAAATGAATATGATCCTGAACCCCAACCGAGTGATTCAATTCTACTCCCTGATTCGATTATGACTCCGGTATCTTCACCTGATTTCGATCTTTCCCCGAGTCAACGTTGGGTCCTATGCCTATTCATCATGAAATTGAATCCCCCATCTTTGAGGATCATATTAAACTTGACCAATTATACGATTTTGAAAATCCTATTGACAAATTGGCAAGTTCTCAATTTTTTGATATTGAACTCAAGGAGATAGGTGACCTAGATTCTCAAATCTATGATCCAGTTCAACTTTCTGAATCAATATTGACTCCTGTTTTGTTACCAAACTTGAGTAATATTTTAGAGTCTGTGTTGATTCCTCCACCTATCATTCCTGAACTGGAATCACCCATATTAGGTCACATTCCATTGTTGGAAAATACATGTGGACTTGAGTTTCAACTTCTTGACTTGGACCCAATTCCTGAACCAATTTCGACTCTTGAACCTTTACTTGACTTAAGTCACCTTCCTGAGTCGGTATTAGTTCCTGTACTTCCTGAGTCCAAGTCAATCATTCTATCATTTCATACTCCTTTCTGGGACGAGGTGGTTGACAAATTTGACTCCAAAATTAGTTATGGAATTTGGAAATTAGATGGGGTTAAATATTTAATAAAGATCCTCTATGGATACATCTTTTTAATGGGTTATATTAAAGATATTTCTGGTGGGTTCCTCCGAACCCAAAGAAAAGTCGATTGGGCCGCGTTTCGTGGACCAATCAGACCACCACCGGAACCACCACCTTAAGGTAACTTTTTCCTTCCCTTTCTTCTTTTTCATGCATCTATGCATTAATTCATACATTGAGGACAATGCATGAGATAGGTGTGGGAGAGGGTCTAACATAACTTTTCTTTTTGTTAACATTTTTCTTTACTTTTAAAAACATTTTGAAAATGGAAACAATATTTTGACATATTTTTTGTAAATTAAGTTAATTTTAAGGAATAGGAAAATCTAAATTAGGATTTCTTATACTTGGTCAAAATAAGATTATTTGTTTGATTTTTAGGGTTAGGAAGAAAATTTGTCAAAGTAATTTAGTCTTGATCTCTACCTTGATGAAATATGCACACTTCATACAGTTACACACTTAGGGTTCAAAAAGAAAGATTCTTATGCCTTATAAAAATATATATATAAAAATAAACAAATCTAATTATTGATTAGCTAGGTGCTTTGGCCTAAGCAAGCCTTAGTATTTATGCGAAAGATAATTAGATAAGTTTGAGGAAAAAAAAGATAAACAAATCTAATTATTGATTAGATAGGTGATTTGGCCTAAGCAAGCCTTAGTATTTATGCGAAAGATTATTAGATAAGTTAAAAAAAAATTATATAAAATCCTCTGATTAAGCTGGGTATTTGTGCCTAATAAAGCATAAGTATTCACGCCTAAAAGAGGTCCATATAATAAAATCCTTAGTTTTGTGGCCTTATTTGCTCGAGTCCTTAATTCCTTGGGGTGTTTTCTCACCTGGTGCCCTAAGACCATTTGGTTTGGGAGTCATCGATTAAAGGCTCATTACATGGGCAAATTAGAAAGCTAATAGAACTAAGGAATAATACCACACAAAAAAAAAGTATATATATATAAATAAATAAGGCATAAGAGTTAGAGTTAATGAACCCTTAGTCAAAATTTTCACAGTCACAAGTGCATATGACTTAGGGTAAAGTAATAGATTAGATGAAAAGTACAATTTGACTTCTTACTTTGATTGATAACAAATTTTTGAATAGAGACTAAGTTTAGGAACTAAAAATTCAGTCTTCCTATAACTTATAGATTGCTTAGATCTTACAATCTTATTTCAAATATTTTTCTCTTTCAAAATGCTTTTCGAAAATACTAACTCTTTATTTCTCTTTCTTTATGGATTTTGTGGGTGTAATCCGCTGAAAACCCTCACGAGACAAAACTCGTCCTCTAGGGGAAACCTAGAGGTTTAACGGCTTGTTGCACATACTCAGTGCAATCGCGTGACCTGCGAAAGTGGTCTAATAATCCTTAGTATAGTTTAGTTGTTTTGCTCGAGGACGAGCAAAAGATAGGTATGGGGGTGTGATTGGTCGCTAATGTTGCATATTTAATATCATATGTCCATACTTATTATAGAATAAAAGCCTGCATTGTCCTAATTAATTGTTTAATTTATTTACAGGCCTAATCTTTAAGGAGATGAACAGAAATGAGCCCAAAGCCCACCAAAATTCTGAGTTAAATCAGAATTAATTCGCACCAAGTAAATCAGGGCAAAATCAAGAGGTGGAAAACCGGTTGAGAAGAATCCTCTCAGAATCGATCGGTTATAGCCAAGAATCCAAGGCCATTTCGTCAGAATCCGGGACTCCAACTGACAAACCAACTCCAGATAAAGTCAGAGGGCGAAACCATGCTGACCCACCAACAGGGTGTGGCCACCTGGCCACACCCTGGCTGCGGAAACGCGGCAAAAGCCGCGTTTCCGCGGCAATCTTGGGGAGTTAGGGGTGCGTTTGCTCCCCCGACCTCCTCAGGATCCTTCTTACTGGATTTATGCCTATAAAAGACAGTATCTGCGCTGAAATTGGACGAAGGAGAGTTAGGATTTAGACTAGTTTTTCATTTCTTAGTTTAGGTTTTTATTTTTCTTGTTCATGTAATTGTAATTTTCATTTATGTAAATAAGAGGAGATCAGACTTTCATCAAAGAACAAGAATGGAGCTTGAGCTAGAGTGACACCGGTGTAAGACTTATTTCTTTTCTTTGATTGTTACGAAATCGAATCGATGTTTTTCTGTGTATGTACTTCTTTTAGTCTTCTTCTTCTTCTTCTTTTCTATTTTACTTTTCTTTTTGGTACAATTATCTTCCAAGTGAGTCTAAAAGCATCGAAAGAGCCTTGCCGTTGCGAGTGCCACCGATAGGTCATGACGATGGAATGGAGTCTCCCTCTGTATCATTTCATTCTTGAAGTAGTCTTGATGATGTAATGTAGAAGAGACCAATATTCAAATCTTATGGGCTACGCGCTGAATGCCTCCACTTCAAGGTAAAATCGTCGCTGAAGACTCAAGGTAAGCTTTTGGTGAAAAGAAGGTAAGCAATTATTTTTATTTCTTTTCTTTTATTTCTGTAAATTAAATCACCACTTCTTCCAACTCTTTCTTTTCGACTCATTTGTACATAGTCGCTTTCGCCATTTTCTGATTTTTTCCACCTTCTTCATCTCTCATTTTCTTCTAACTTTAACATAACTCTTTTTCTCTTTTCTTTTTTATGAAACAAAGAAGAACTTTCATTTTATCTTCATTAAGATTTCAATAAAGAACGTAAACGCTTCCATCGCAAAACCCTCCTTGTGGATCACGACCCGCATAGCCACTTGCTATAGCGGTAAGAATTGAGCACTTGCACATTTTTATTATAAGTTCTGAAATCTCGTATTTTTTGTGCAGGTTTAGCATCAATCAAATTTTGGCGCCGTTGCCGGGAGGGTAACGTTTGTATTGAAATCTGAATTTTTATTAAAATTTTTTTTTAGAACTAAAACGAATTTTCTTCTCTGTTGCAGGTTATAGGGCAAGCAAGGCAGAAAATTAAGGTTGCAGTAACATATAAGTGGCCTTGGGCCTCTGCTCTAGAAAGCAGAGACCAAGTGCCCTCTGCTTTGCCGCGTTTTTGCGGCCAAAGCCGCGGATCCGCGGCAAAAAGGAGTGGACTACTAACTGTCTTTTTGCAGGGCTGCTTGCTTTGTAAATTGTAGTTTTCTGCAACTTTACTTTTTTTTATATGCCATCACTAAAAGCCTGCTAATAAACCAACAGTAAAATACTTGTTGAAAAAGATAAAAAAATTGATTAGACGCTTGCATTTTAGGCACATGTCTTTTCAATTCATTTATTTTTACTGTTAAAGAGTGCTGGAGCAAGGTACGTTCGCATTGCATGTAGAATAGGACTCATCTCTTGGTTGATTTTCATTACTTTGAGTGAATCTTATTTACATATCTTGTACACTTGTACAAATTGATTTTAAGGGCATAACCCATAACAAGATAAGGTGGGGATTTAATCACCCTTCCTTAGCCCAAAAATCAGATTCCAAGCACTCACTAACCCAAGCCTAACTAAAAATGAGTAGATGTTGGCCCTAGGGACATCTCGGACTGAATTAGGAGATTATCCTAAGGGGGAAAGATGTTGGAATTTGACTCTTGCCAAATCAGTGTCTAGGAAAGGGATTAAGGGCCGAAAGCCCGAAGGTTGGTGTTTATTTAATTAAGGAACGTCTTTGATGGAAAACCTCCCACCAACCTTGCCCTGACCTGGCTGATTAGCTTGTGATCAAAGTCTGCATTGGACCTCCTGTGGACAGTCTAATCAGTTAGGAGTCGTTTAGGTCATAGGTCTACCCTAACTTAGGCTAGAATTTTTTCTTTTTTGTTTGTTTATTTGTCTGTTTTTCTTTCTTTTTGTTTGTATTCCATTGTGGGATATGGCTTATAATAACAATTTTTCCAACTTTAATAATAATCCATATTACACATCAAACTCTTTTTTGGATATTACCAACCCGGAATATCATAACTTTAACCAACCTAGTTTGCCGGATTGGTCTTATCCGAATGAATATAACCCATGCCCCCCATCGTATGACTGTAATTTCCATAACGATTTCAACTCTTCACAAAGTCAGTGGGGATTCACCTACCCCGAGTCAGATTTTCAACCAAATTGTCCTCCTTCTCCACCTAGTCTACAATATTTTCAAGATTCATACTCAGTTCCACCCGTCCAAAATAGGAAACCATCAATTTTGGAAATGAGTATGCGTGAGTCCAAACACAAATCCCAAAATCTGATGGACTCACAATTTCACTACCACTTTCAAGACAATTCTTCATCTTTTCATCAAAACAATGAATCTATCAATTATGAAAAGATGCTTGAAGCCATGACTCAGGCTCAAAACACTCGTAATCGTGACATAGTTATGATGGTCGAATCTCTACATTCTCACCGTTGGACAGTTCTGATGTCACTAACCATTCTGTTAGAGCCGAAGAGTCCTGTAGTTTTGAAAATCAAGATTCCATTTCAGAAAAACCATTTGAACTTGCCCAAACTCCAAATTTTGAAAAAGATATTGACAGTTTAGCAAGTTATCCTTTTCCTGAAATAGAACTTGAAAATGAATATGATCCATAACCCTAACTGAGTGATTCAATTCTACTCCCTGATTCGATTATGACTCCGGTATCTTCATCTGATTTTGATCTTTTCCCGAGTCAACATTCGGTCCTATGCCTATTCATCATGAAATTGAATCCCCCATCTTTGAGGATCATATTAAACTTGACCAATTATACAATTTTGAAAATCCTATTGACAAATTGGCAAGTTCTCAATTTTTTGATATTGAACTCAATGAGATATGTAACCTAGATTCTCAAATCTATGATCCAGTTCAACTTTCTGAATCAAAATTGACTCCTGTTTTGTTACCAAACTTGAGTAATATTTTAGAGTCTATGTTGATTCCTCCACCTATCATTCCTGAACTGGAATCACCCATATTAGGTCACATTCCATTGTTGGAAAATACATGTGGACATGAGTTTCAACTTCTTGACTTGGACCCAATTCCTGAACCAATTTCGACTCTTGAACCTTTACTTGACTTAAGTCACCTTCCTGAGTCGGTATTAGTTCCTGTACTTCCTGAGTCCAAGTCAATCATTCTATCATTTCATACTCCTTTCTGGGACGAGGTGGTTGACAAATTTGACTCCGAAATTAGTTATAAAATTTGGAAATTAGATGGGGTTAAATATTTAATAAAGATCCTTTATAGATACATCTTTTTAATGGGTTATATTAAAGATATTTCTGGTGGGTTCCTCCGAACTCAAAGAAAAGTCGATTGGGCCGCGTTTCGTGGACCAATCAGACCACCACCGGAACCACCACCTTAAGGTAACCTTTTCCTTCCCTTTCTTCTTTTTCATGCATCTATGCATTAATTCATACATTGAGGACAATGCATGAGATAGGTGTGGGGGAGGGTCTAACATAACTTTTCTTTTTGTTAACATTCTTCTTTACTTTTAAAAACTTTTTGAAAATGGAAACAATATTTTGACATATTTTTTGTAGGAAATTAAGTTAATTTTAAGGAATAGGAAAATCTAAATTAGGATTTCTTATACTTGGTCAAAATAAGATTATTTGTTTGATTTTTAGGGTTAGGAAGAAAATTTGTCAAAGTAATTTAGTCTTGATCTTTACCTTGATGAAATATGCACACTTCATACAGTTACACACTTAGGGTTCAAAAAGAAAGATTCTTATGCCTTATAAAAAATATATATATAAAAAAATAAACAAATCTAATTATTGATTAGCTAGGTGCTTTGGCCTAAGCAAGCCTTAGTATTTATGCGAAAGATAATTAGATAAGTTTGAGGGAAAAAAAGATAAACAAATCTAATTATTGATTAGCTAGGTGCTTCGGCCTAAGCAAGCCTTAGTATTTATGCGAAAGATTATTAGATAAGTTTAAAAAAACAATTATATAAAATCCTCTGATTAAGCTGGGTATTTGTGCCTAATAAAGCATAAGTATTCACGCCTAAAAGAGGTCCATATAATAAAATCCTTAGTTTTGTGGCCTTATTTGCTCGAGCCCTTAAGTCCTTGAGGTGTTTTCTCACCTGGTGCCCTAAGACCGTTTGGTTTGGGAGTCATCGATTAAAGGCTCGTTACATGGGCAAATTAGAAAGCCTAATCGAACTAAGGAATAATACCACAAAAAAAAGTATATATATATATATAAATAAATAAGGCATAAGAGTTAGAGTTAATGAACCCTTAGTCAAAATTTTCACAGTCACAAGTGCATATGACTTAGGGTAAAGTAATAGATTAGATGAAAAGTACAATTTGACTCCTTACTTTGATTGATAACAAATTTTTGAATAGAGACTAAGTTTAGGAATGAAAAATTCAGTTTTCCTATAACTTATAGATTGCTTAGATCTTACAATCTTATTTCAAATATTTTTCTCTTTCAAAATGCTTTTCGAAAATACTAACTCTTTATTTCTTTTTCTTTATGGATTTTGTGGGTGTAATCCGCTGAAAACCCTCACGAGACAAAACTCGTCCTCTAGGGGAAACCTAGAGGTTTAACGGCTTGTTGCACATACTCAGTGCAATCGCGTGACCTGCGAAAGTGGTCTAATAATTCTTAGTATAGTTTAGTTATTTTGCTCGAGGACGAGCAAAAGATAGGTATGGGGGTGTGATTGGTCGCTAATGTTGCATATTTAATATCATATGTCCATACTTATTATAGAATAAAAGCCTGCATTGTTCTAATTAATTGTTTAATTTATTTGCAGGCTGATTAGACGGGAAAGGTGTTGTATTGTGGAGTATAATTTGCACACAAATATATATATTCAATTAAGGTGATAAGGTTTAGAAACAACCTCAAGTGCTTAGATCACTCCACAAATGTATGAAAGATGATTAATGTACCCTTTCCTATCTCCGTTATAGCATAGGGCTATACCGAGTCGATTCTCAGGGAGAGCTCGCGATGGAAGCTTTACGATAGGTAGTGAAGATGTAAAACGAGAATTCTTCTTTGCTTAAAAGAATAAAGAATCATGAAAAAGAAATAAAAGAATGGATGGATATATTCATGATGGAAATCGAAAGAAATCAAAATCAATATTGGATTTGGTACTAACAACTAAAAAGAAAAGAAAACTTTAGAAAACTTGAATGGAAGAAAACCATGACTAGCTAACCTTACTACCTTGCTAAAACTTACTAAAATTCCGTGATAGTGAATGCGTGCCTCATGTTGATTCATCGGCATGGATTTGTCTTGCGTGTTGATCTAATTACTTTCCCACTTGGATGACGGGGGGTTTAACCCATCGGAGAAGAGAAGACCATCCAACTTGCAAGATTAAAGATAACAATCACCCATGAGTTAGTAGTTAGCAAGGTTAGGGGTTAGCTAGTACATGGTAGAAAAATTAGCTACAAGCCATTACAAAATAAAAGCAAAGCATGAATTAAATTGCAAGAAAGTAAAGCAAGAAATAAAGAAAGCAAGTAAACTAGAAAATGCAAGAGTAGAGGAAGAGAATGGATGAATCCTTGCTTCACAAGTTGTCACTCCTTGATGTACACAAGCTTTCTCTCTCTTACAAACTCTCTCTTTACAAAATTTCTAGGGAAAAAGAAGAGGGTCTAAAGAACTAAAACCTAGAGAAAAACCTACAAAAATTATAAGCATCTACTAATTTCTCCTCTCTTCTCCATTCAGTCTTTGCTCGCAGGTCCAAGTGAAGTATTTATAGGCCTCAGGAGAAGGATCCAGAAGATGGGACAGCTGGCAAAATCTGGCGCCCAACGGCCCTAGATTTGCAGTGGAAACGCGGTAACTTGCGGCAGTTCTGTGGCCGTTGGCCAACAACTTTCTGGTACGAATTTGTTACGAGGTTGTTATCCACGTGGCCTTCTAGAATCTTGAGTTGTTACGTAGAATTCTCTGGATCCTGATTCAAATTTAGGCTTTATCTTGGGCTTGGAATTAATCTCTTTAATTATTGCTAATTAAAGTGATTATTGGGCTTTCTCTCATTTCAGTTGTGGACCTGTAAAAATATAGAGAAGATGAGTAAAAATCATATATTTATTTGCAATATGCATGGGGATTATGTGGTAAAATATGCAATATTGTGTATCAATCACACCCCCACACTTATTCTTTTGCTCGTCCCGAGCAAAACAAAAAAGAAAAGAAAAACTATACTACCAATTTTATTACACCACTTTCGCAGGTGACGCGATTGCACTGAGCGCGTGCAACAAGCCGTTAAACCTCTAGGTTACCCTAGAGGAGGAGTGTTGTCTCCTGAGGGTTTTCAGCGGATTGCACCCACAAAATCCATAAAGAAAGAAGACAAATGTTAGTGTTTTGAAAATGCATTTTGAACGAGAGACATGTTTTCAAACTATTTTTGCAAAAATATAAGTGATCTTAGGTCATAAGTCCACCTATAATCATTCTTCCTTAAACTTAGTCTCTATGCAAGATCTTGTCTTCAATTAAGGTAAGAATTCAAAATTGGATTGAATATTTTATCTTTCATAAAACCTAGATAGTATGCACACCGTGACAGTGAAAATTTCTGGGATTTCAACTCTAACCATCAAGCCATTTATTATATATATATATATATATATATATATATATATTATTTTTTTTCTTTTTTTTTCTTCCCTTAGTTTTCTTAGGCTTTCTAGTTCACCCATGTAGCGAGCCTATAACCGATGACTCCCAAACCAGACGGTCCTAGGGCACCAGATGAGAAAACATCCCTCGGGTTTAAGGACTCGAGTGAAAAAGGCCACAAAAATAAGGGGGATTATTCTTTTTGATCACCGTTAGGCGTGAATTATTATGCTTCTTGAGGCATAATTATCCAGCTTAATGAGTGATGTTTTTCACCGTTAGGCGTGAATAACCATGCTTCTTGAGGTACATTTATCCAGCTTAATAGGTGATGTTTTATTTATATATTTTTTTTCTTTTTTTTTTATTTTTATGGCATTTTTGGTCTTTGTTTCCATCCCAAAAATGTGTAAGTGTGAAGTGCATACTTATCTAAGGCAAAAAATTCAAGATAAGAATATCTCCCCAATTTTACTTACTTAGCCTATAATTTCAAACAAGATCTATTATTTCAACTAGGTTTAAGATGTCATAATTAAAGCTTTCTTAATTTCTAAGATACATCTTAATTTTCTTAAAAATAGATCAAAACTTTGTCTCTTATTTCAAAAAGTTTTTTTTTTTTTTTTTTTTATTATTATTTTTTTTAAATTTCTAAAAGAAGTGTAAAAGAAAGAAAATCTAAAAACTCTAAGTTAGTAAACCCTCCCCCACACTTATCTCATGCATTGTCCTCAATGCATCATGATATATGTATGCATGAAACAAAAATGAAGAGGGAAGGAAAAAATTACCTTAAGGTGGTGGTTCCGGTGGTGGTCTGATTGGTCCACGAAACATGGCCCAATCAACTTTGCTTTGGATTTTGAGGAACCCACCAGAAATATCATGAATATGACCCACTAAAAAGATAAATCCATGAAGGATCTTTATTAAGTACTTGACCCCATCTAATTTCCATTTTCCATAATAAATTTCTGAGTCAAATTTGTCAACCAACTTGTCCCAGAATGGTGTTTGGAATGATAGAACAGTTGACTTGGACTCAGGAAGGACGAGAACTAATATCGACTCAGGAATGTGACTTAAGTCGAGTGAAGGTTCAGGAGTCGAATTGATTTCAGGAATTGGGTCCAAGTCAAGAAAATGAAGCTCAAGTCCACATGTATTGTCCAATAATGGAATGTGACCTAATATGGGTGATATCTCTTTACTTCCAATATTAAGGAATTCAAGCTCATCGCCATACAATTCTTCAAAACTAAGGTCAACATCTTCCGTCAGAATTGTACAATCAGTTTCAGAAGTAAAGAGATAGTGAGAGTCTAGGTCACATTTCTCATGTAGTTTAATATCCAAAAATGGAGAACTTGCCAATTTGTCATAGGATCATCAAAAGTGTATAATTGATCAAGTTCAATGTAATCCGCAAAGATGGGTGATTCAACTTCATTATGAATTGGGACAGGATCCAATGTCGACTCCGGGAAAAGATTGAAGTCAGGTAAAGTTACCGGAGTCATTATTGAATCAGGAAAAAGAAGTGAATCACGAAGTTGGGGTTCAAGATCACATTCCTCATGTAATTCAATTCCACAAAAAAGTGAACTTGCCAATTTATCAATGGGACTTTCAAAAGTATGGAATTGGTCAAGTTCAATATGATCATCATAAATGATTGGTGATTCAATTTCACAATGGATAGGTACTGGATCCAATACTGACTCGGGAAATGAAGTGAAATCATGTGAAGACACTGGAGTCATAATTGAATCAGGAAGGAAAATTGAATCATCCAGTGGAAGGACAGGATCATATTCATGTTCAAGTTCAATTTCAGTAAAAGGAAAACTTGCAAAAATGTCAATGGAATCTGAAGTTTGGACAAGTTCAGGTGGGTGTGCTGAAATTGAATCTTGATTTCCAAAACAACATGACTCTTTAGCTCGGACAGAATGGTTAGTGACATTAGAAATAGGATGAGAATGAAGTGTTTGGATCATCAAATCTATGTCACGGTTACGAGTATTTTGAGCCTGAGTCATGATTTCAAGCATCTTTTGACAATTTATTGGTTCATCATTTTGTTGAAAAGATGAAGTGTTGTTTTGAAATTGGTGGCAAAATTGTGAGTCCATCGGATTTTGTGAGTGTTGTTTGGACTCAAGCAAGAATTCCTTACTCGTTCCCCAAGCAAATGGTTGTTCATTATAATAAGGTGGAACTGAGTAAGATTCTTGAAAATACTGTGGAATTGGAGAGGCAAATGGTTCTTGAAGTTTTTGCTCGACTCTCTGTAAATTGGCTTCTATACTCCTTAGTAACTCAGATTTTCTTCAATTGGTGGTTCAGAAAAAGGAGTATATGAAGCGGAATCGGAAATGAATACTGTGGACAAGGTGAATATGGCGGATAAGGAATTTGAGAATTTGACTCGGGGTACGTGAATCCCCAATTACTCGGTGAAGAGTTGAAATTATTATGGAAATTATAATTATTAGATGGGGGGTATGGGTCATATTGATTCGGATAAGGCCAACCCGGTGTATGTGGTTGGTGCATATTATAAAACGCCGGGTTGGAATTATCCGAATAGAATGGAGTCTGTGTGAAATATGGATTATTATTAGGATGGAAAGAATTGTTGAATGCCATATCACACAATGAAACACAAACAAAAAGAAACAAACAATT
Organism: Agave tequilana; assembly: GCA_038442645.1. Classification (NCBI taxonomy): domain Eukaryota; kingdom Viridiplantae; phylum Streptophyta; class Magnoliopsida; order Asparagales; family Asparagaceae; genus Agave; species Agave tequilana. The sequence goes on along the minus strand of JAVJIF010009998.1, from coordinate 7,013 downwards.
AAACAAACAAAAAAGAAAAAATTCTAACCTAAGTTAGGGTGGACTTATGACCTAGACGACTCCTAACTGATAGACTGTCCACGGGAGGTTTAGTGTAGACTTTAACCACAAGCTAATCAGCCAGGAAAGGTCAAGGTTGTTGGGAGGTTTTCCGTCAGAGACGTTCCTTAATTAAGTAACCAGCAACCTTCGGGCTTTCGGCCCTCAATCCCTTTCCTAGACACTGATTTTGCAAGAGTTAAATTCCAACACTTTTCCCCCTTAGGATAATCTCCTAAATGAGTCCGAGATGTCCCTAGGGCCAACGTCTACTTTTTTTATTAAATTAGGCTTGGGTTAGTGAGTGCTCGGATTGTGATTTTCGGGCTAAGGAAAGGGTGATAAAATCCCCACCTTATCTTATTTACGGGTATTGCCCTTAAAATTGATTTGTGCAAGTGTACAAGATATAACAAGGATTCACTCAAAGCATGAAAATCAAGCAAGAGATGATTCCTAGTCTACATGCAATGCAAAACGTACCTTGCCTCCAGCACTCTTCAATAGTAAAAGTAAAGAAACTGAAAAGACACGTGCCTAGAATGCAAATGTCTAAACAATTTTTAACGTTAACAACCAATTTTTTACTGTTGATTATTAGCAGATATAAGGTGAAGAATACAAGTATTAATTATTGCAGCAGCTGAATTTTGCAAAGCTGGAGACCCTGCAGAAAAATTGTTAGGAGTTCACTCCTCCTTGCCGCAGATCTGCGGCTTTTGCCGCGATTCTGCGGCAATTCAGAGGGATCCTGGTCTCTGCTTTCTAGAGCAGAGGCCCAGGTCCACTTATATGTCACTGCAATGCAAATTTTCCTGTTTCTTCAGCCTGTAACCCTGAAACAGAGAAGAAAATTCGTTTAGTTCTTCACTTTAAACAAAAAACGTTGCTCTCCCCGGCAACGGCGCCATTTTTTGATTAGACGGGAAAGGTGTTGTATTGTGGAGTATAATTTGCACACAAATATATGTATTCAATTAAGGAGATAAGGTTTAGAAACAACCTCAAGTGCTTAGATCACTCCACAAATGTATGAAAGTTGATTAATGTACCCTTTCCTATCTCCGTTATAGCATAGGGCTATACCGAGTCGATTCTCAGGGAGAGCTCGCGATGGAAGCTTTACGATAGGTAGTGAAGATGTAAAACGAGAATTCTTCTTTGCTTAAAAGAATAAAGAATCATGAAAAAGAAATAAAAGAATGGATGGATATATTCATGATGGAAATCGAAAGAAATCAAAATCAAGATTGGATTTGGTACTAACAACTAAAAAGAAAAGAAGACTTTAGAAAACTTGAATGGAAGAAAACCATGACTAGCTAACCTTACTACCTTGCTAAAACTTACTAAACTCCGTGATAGTGAATGCGTGCCTCATGTTGATTCATCGGCATGGATTTGTCTTGCGTGTTGATGTAATTACTTTCCCACTTGGATGACGGGGGGTTTAACATCGAGAGAAGAGAACCATCTAACTTGCAAGATTAAAGATAACAATCACCCATGAGTTAGTAGTTAGCAAGGTTAGGGGTTAGCTAGTACATGGTAGAAAAATTAGCTACAAGCCATTACAAAATAAAAGCAAAGCATGAATTAAATTGCAAGAAAGTAAAGCAAGAAATAAAGAAAGCAAGTAAACTAGAAAATGCAAGAGTAGAGGAAGAGAATGGATGAATCCTTGCTTCACAAGTTGTCACTCCTTGATGTACACAAGCTTCCTCTCTCTTACAAACTCTCTCTTTACAAAATTTCTAGGGAAGAAGAAGAGGGTCTAAAGAACTAAAACCTAGAGAAAAACCTACAAAAATTACAAGCATCTACTAATTTCTCCTCTCTTCTCCATTCGTCTTTGCTCGCAGGTCCAAGTGAAGTATTTATAGGCCTCAGGAGAAGGATCCAGAAGATGGGACAGCTGGCAAAATCTGGCGCCCAACGGCCCTAGATTTGCGGTGGAAACGCGGCAACTTGCGGCAAGTTCTGTGGCCGTTGGCCAACAACTTTCTGGTACGAATTTGTTACGAGGTTGTTATCCACGTGGCCTTCTAGAATCTTGAGTTGTTACGTAGAATTCTCTGGATTCTGGATTAAAATTTGGGCTTTATCTTGGGCTTGAAATTAATCTCTTTAATTATTGCTAATTAAAGTGATTATTGGCTTTCTCTCATTTCAGTTGTGGACCTGTAAAAATATAGAGAAGATGAGTAAAAATCATATATTTATTTGCAATATGCTGGGGATTATGTGGTAAAATATGCAATATTGTGTATCAATCACAGGCCTAAATCTTTAAGGAGATGAACAGAAATGAGCCCAAAGCCCACCAAAATTCTGAATTAAATCAGAATTAATTCGCACCAACTAAATCAGGACAAAATCAAGAGGTGGAAAACCGTTGAGTTAAATCCTCTCAGAATCGATCGGTTAAAGCCAAGAATCCAAGGCCATTTCGTCAGAATCCGGGACTCCAACTGACAAACCAACTCCAGATAAAGTCAGAGGGCGAAACCAAGCTGACCCACCAACAGGGTGTGGCCACCTGGCCACACCCTGGCCGCGAAAACGCGACAAAAGCCGCGTTTTCGCGGCAATCTTGGGGAGTTAGGGGGAGCGTTTGCTCCCCCGACCTCCCCAGGATCCTTCTTACTGGATTTATGCCTATAAAAGGCCAGTATCTGCGCTGAAAATTGGACGAAGGAGAGTTAGAATTTAGACTAGTTTTTCATTTCTTAGTTTAGGTTTTTTGTTTTTCTTGTTCATGTAATTGTAATTTTCATTTGTAAATAAGAGGAGATCAGACTTTCATCGAAGAACAAGAATGGAGCTTGAGCTGGAGTGACACCGGTGTAAGACTTATTTCTTTTCTTTGATTGTTATGAAATCCAATCGATGTTTTTTCTGTGTATGTACTTCTTTTTAGTCTTCTTCTTCTTCTTCTTTTCTATTTTACTTTTCTTTTTGGTACAATTGTCTTCCAAGTGAGTCTAAAAGCATCGAAAAAGCTTGCCGTTGCGAGTGCCACCGATAGCTCATGACGATGGAATGGAGACTCTCTCTGTATAATTTCATTCTTGAAGTAGTCTTAATGATGTAATGTAGAAGAGACCAATACTCAAATCTTATGGGCTATGCGCTGAATGCCTCCACTTCAAGGTAAAATCGTCGCTGAAGACTCAAGGTAAGCTTTTGGTGAAAAGAAGGTAAGCAATTGTTTTTATTTCTTTTCTTTATTTCTGTAAATTAAATCACCACTTCTTCCAACTCTTTCTTTTTGACTCATTTGTACATAGTCGCTTTCACCGTTTTCTGATTTTTTCCACCTTCTTCATCTCTCATTTTCTTCTAACTTTAACATTACTCTTTTTCTCTTTTCTTTTTAAGAAACAAAGAAGAACTTTCGTTTTATCTTCATTAAGATTTCAATAAAGAACGTAAACGCTTCCATCGCAAAACCCTCCTTGTGGATCACGACCCGCATAGCCACTTGCTATATCGGTAAGAATTGAGCACTTGCACATTTTTATTATAAGTTCTTAAATCTCGTATTTTGTGTGCAGGTTTAGCATTAATCACCGAGCATGATAGCGTCTAGCACTGTACGCTAGTTTTGCTCCAGCATTACATAGCTCCACTTGGATGTTTGCTTACTCGCTTGCTTGCTTGATGATTTAACTATTATTCTTCTGATAGTTGTGAAGAGATTGAAACCTTTTCTTATACCATTTTCCAAAACGATATTGTTTTCCATTATTCGTATTGGTCTCCTGTATCAGTACCATTTTTATGTATATGTACCGATCCCTTGTATTGGTACTATTTTCCCATATTTGTACTGATCTCCAGTATCGGTACCGCTTTCCTGTATTATGATACTCAATAATGATATCTACTGTACTTATTGCTTGACGTGCTATCACTGCTATGTTGACCACCTCACCTGACATACTACTACTTGACAGCTGCCTTTTGCTATGATATCACTTATCACCTATCACCTATCACCTGTCATGTTAACACTTGACCTGTGATTATCACATTTACGGGAATCCTTTACCTGTTATCCTGTATCATATACAGTACCCTGTATCCCGAGTACTCATGTACTCCTGTTATACATGTACTCTTGTACTCTAGAATTCCTGAACCTGTCCTATTCTTGCTCTTCCTGTAAATTGATAATTACATAATAAAGCATAAAAAGGACAACTTATATCGGGTAAGAAAAAAACTGATGGACTTCAATTGTAATTTTGTTTACAATGGTATAGGGATGTTGTGCAACTAAAATCTTGAGGTTCTACCTAAGGGCCCCCAGGTGTTCCGGGCGGGGTAGTTCTTATACCTGGGCCATTGTAATAAATCCATCTTGACTACTTAGGGGCATGAGCCTGGCTAAATGTTAGGTTATTGGGTCATTGTTCTGGACATGCACGAACCCATTGTATACATAATTCGTGGTTCTCATCATCAGTTTCCAATAACCAACCTCGACTTACTCTTATATGGATATATGTGCATTGAGTGGCACTCCAGGACACATACCTAGATAAATGAGTTGATGATAATAATAAAAGATGTTAATTAATAATTCGTTGTTCATTTTGCAATTCGGGTTGTGTGAACTCAAGCTATGGTGACATGGGATAAAGGTATATAGATGAGGGTTTCATTGTCTGAATTATTCCTTCGACGTACTAGTGTCATGGAGCCATGACTTGAGCTTGTAATTACAGGATTTGCATGTATTCGGTATCATCATTTTTATCAATTTTCTATCAGTTTTTATGATATTCTTAATATAGGGGACAATGATTAGTCCATGATATTGCACTTTTATATCATATTTCCCTACTGAATTATAAATAAAATATCATTTCTAAACTGTGTTTTGATCTCTTTTGCAGATAATCAAGACTAGAAGGGCAAAAGGGTAATAAGAGCTTAATTAAACTCATTTTTGGGTACTTAAATTTGAATTTCTTGGAGGCCAAGCTAGAGAATTTCTAGAAGATACATTGAATGTAGACATTGGCGCGTATTTGAGAATACCTGAAGGTCCACAAAGCGAGACGAAATCGCTAGCCAAACCACGGACCTAAGTCCCTGGTATGGCCGCGCTTTGGTGGCCATCTTGGTGTGCCACGCATCAATTTTTGACGCGTGGCCTCGTCTCAACTTCTGGAACCTCCTATTGGCTATATATATATCCCTGTAGAGATCTAAGGCGCAAGCAAATCATTGAGTAGGTTAGGTTTCATCTCTTTTAGTGTAGTGCAGTGTAGGTGTTCTTCTTCTCTTTTCTTTTATTTTGTATTTTCATTTCTTTTTAGATTCATGTATTAGGGCTGAGATGATTCAGAGAGAGAGAGAGAGATGTTGATGTAATAGATGGTGACAATCTATGTAAAGGTGTCTCCTTTCTTCTCCATTGTAATCTTCTCCATCTTTTACATGATGCCTAGCTAGTTTTTTTCTCTCATGGCAATCTAACTACTAACCACTAATCATCTAACCACTTACTTGATAATCCATATGAATCTAATAACCTCTATAGGGGCCTTGCTCTTGCAATGGCCATTGATGGCTCATGATGATAAATTCTAACATGCTAGCATTCTAACATCTAACCATTAACAAGCTAACTTGCAATGTCTTCTTTAGTTCATGCTCACCTCTAACCGCTTTTGATGATTTAATAGTAGCTTACATTTTGATTGTGTGGTATGGATGTGTGATTCGAATGTGGAAGAACAATCTTATGAGCCATGCTTTGTATCATCTCTTGAAGCCAAGGATTAATGATGGCCAAGGATTCATGTGAGGCAACTATCACTAAGAGAGTTTAGTATGTTAGTGGAGCAATTAGAAGTTAGTAGCCATGAGTTTTCCTTCATTGTTTTTCTTCTTCTTTTCTTTACTTTATTTCATAAACAATTTTCAAAATCTTTTTATCATTGTTTTTATCACATCTTCTTAGTTCACCTTTATTTCATTTTCTCACCACTAGTTCATCTTCTTTTTGTTTTCAGACCCACTTCTCCAATTACTTTGCTTTTCACTTCACCTTTCTTGCTTTTCTTTTATCAACTCCATAACCACTTTTCTTTTATTTTCACATCGCCGTTTTATCGCCTTCTACACCTATCACTTCTAGATTTTTTTCTTTTTCTTTTCTCATTTCTTAACAAAGAAGAATTGTTAACAACCGACGTGAATAAAATTATTAATGCTTCTATCACCTCCTCCCCCCTATGGATTCGACCCGCTGAGTTAATGCTATAACATAAGTATCAAGGGAATTAGCACATACATAATTTCATTGATTTCAAATAAAACACACATTTTCAAGTGCTGGTTCCGCCTGATCAATTTTTGGCGTCGTTGCCGGGGGACGAAAATAGTTTTGATTTTACATTTTTGTTAACATTTTTTTCTATTTTTGGTGTACAGGGTAAAATTGTAGAAACTAAACAAGCTAAGCTTGCTTGCATCTCCTGCTTATGAAAGCAGGGAGCTGTTGCTTAAACATTTGCTGTGAAAACTTATTAAAAGCTGTGGAAACGCGGCACATTATTGAGATTTTGGCCTTATATTTTGCAAGCTGCTTCTTACTTGATTGCCTGAACACTATAATAACTAAAGAACTAAAATGCGGTATTTGAACGCTTTTAAAACAGTCTAGACATTTGCATTTAGGCACGTGTCAACTCATTCAAATATACTGTATTTTGTTCGGTTGTTGTGATCTGGACTGAGGTGTACATATGGCATTGCATACAGTATAGGATAACACGTGGGTTATTTACTCGCCTTTTGTGTTATTCTTGTCTATATTGGATACTTGCACAAATTGAAATTAAGGGCAAAACTAGTATAAGATAAGGTGGGGAGTTTATCACTCTTCCTTAGCCCAAAAGTCACCTCCCCCCACTCACACAACCCAAGCCTAAATCTAAAAATTGATAGACATTGGC